>JAYMGJ010000694.1:0-30393 GCA_037178675.1 Scleroderma bovista
CAGAGGCTCTCCATTCAAGCTCTCTTTGGGTTTTCGCTCTAAGACGCTTGACTCCTGCTTCCTCCTCAGAGTCTCAACATGTGGTAGTTCTTTGGGTTGTTTGCCCTTAGGGTTGTCTCAAGACTAGAGGCCTTGCGGAGTCACGAGGCATCACACAGTCGTGACAGTATCCCCCCTTTAGGGCCTGAACCCTTGAGGGCCTTTGTGCATATGGACTTCACAGGTTTGGCATTGTTCTGCTGAGATAAGCTTCTGATCGGAGTTCGGAAATTTACCATGGGTGCGTATAAGAGTGCGACGCATGTTGTCTGCATTGTTCAAACACCTTGTCCTTCTACCACAACATGGCTTTCCAACACACCACACCCATCCCCAGCAGCAACGAGACTGGAAGGAAGCGGAAGACCACGAGCTGGTCACCAATTCAGAAGATGACGAAGCCAACGCGACAGCGAAGTTTCTGGAGCGTGAGCGGAGGGAGATAGCAAGGAAGGCAGTCGAAGCGGAACAGTGACAGAAGGTCGAGGAGGCGCGAGCGGAGGTGCAGAAGAGGAAGGAGGTGAGTAGTGAACGTACGGTTCGTTGTGTGATGCTGACGAAAACGCGCCATGACAGGCATGCAGAGCCGAAGAGGCTCGCAAAGCGGAGGAAGCGAGAGTGGAGGCGACTTGCAAGGTGGAGGAAGAAGCGAAGGTGGAAGCAGCGCGCAAAGCGGAGGAGGAACAGAAGGCGGAGGAGGAGAGAGAGCACAAGAGACGCATCGAGGCACTGCAGGAGGCGCATATAGAGCGACAGAGGCAGGAGTTCGAGGCGCGGAAGGCATGGGAGCAACAATGGAGATCACAGGCATGAGCGGAGGCCATTGTGGCCACTCAAGGTAGCGGGGCTGCGACGGCGGTGCCAGCAGTGGCGGCAGATGGGAGGCGTGCCCCATGTGCGCAGTGTCAAGACCACCTCAACAACCCAGCAGGGTGCATGGCCCAGGCAAAGTTGAAAGTGACGGCGTGCGTGCCATGCCAGGGCGCACGCAAGTCCTGCTCTTGGAGCACAGCAGGGAAAGCGGCAGAGGCTTCCACGGTTGCAGGGAGTGGGACGGAGAACGGCAGAGCGGCGGCACCAAAACGGGTGGCAAGGAGACGACAGCGGAGCGAGGCGAACACGTCGCCAAAGGGGGCAAGCAAGCGCAAGAAGGTGCGGAACACGACGGAGGAGGATGAGGCAGACGAAGAGGAGATATTCGGGGTGCCCTGAGCGATGGCGGAGGAACAGCGCGACGTGCTGGGTATGCTTACCCAGACGCTAGCACAGCTCGCCGAGCGGATGGGGGTGTCGGAGGCACGAGAGCGAGAGCGGATGGTGATCAAGAGGGAGCGGCTCGAGCTAGAGCGGGAGCGACTGGAGTTGGAGAGGAGGTGCGCAGCGATGGAAGAAAGGTGGATGGCCGAAATGGACCGAATCATGGTCAAGCGGCGCCAGTTCATCCAGGGGTCATCAACGGGGACAACACAAAAGGAGATTGCAGCGGCGGAGCAGGAGGAGGAGAACAGAGCAGATGGAGATGACGAAGAGGGGATGGCGGATGCAGAGGGAGAGGAGGATTAATGGACTAACTACATATATATATTTTTTTTTTGTTTGTTGTATTTTGTACTACAATTTTATTTGAATGGGTTGCCTTGTAGATTTCAAACGTAACGGAGTGAGTTCGGAGGTGGTGGAGTGACTTAGGCAGACTTGTGTGGACCAGGCTTGCCTGGGTACTTGTGATGGAAATCCTCGACGAGCTCCAACGCATGGTCGAGCTCAGTGGCAAGGAGCCACGATGTTTCTTCATCTGTACTGGCGTAGCCAGCCCAGCAGACTAGGTAGAGGAGTTGGCAGTGGCGTCTTCTGCGGTTGATCTTGGAGTCTAGGATTTCTTTGACTTTGTATTCGACTTCTCTGTCAACTTCGATTGGAGGTGGCGGAGATTGGACGCGATTGGGAATACTGCTTTGGTGGGAGGTCTCGAGTTGAGACACGTGGAATACTGGGTGCATGGACTTAATGGTGTCGGGGAGTCGGAGCGTGAAGGAGAGCGATCCAGGTTTGGCTATTATTTCGAAGGGTCCGAAATTCTTATCAGAGAGCTTCTTGGAGGGGCGCATAGACCTGAAATACTTCGCCTTCACATAGACTTCATCACCTATTTTAAAATCCGGTGGAGTTGATCTTTTTGCATCTGCAGGGCCTTGGTAGCGCTGTTGCGCAAGGGCCATCTCAGAGCGGAGAAACTCATGGAGTTCCTTGAGGTCGGAGGTGTATTCTTGAGCGCGGGAGGAACTGAGGCCCAAGTCGGAGTTTACTGCGATGTCAGGGTGGTAGCCTTTATTAGCGAAGAAGGGCGAGACACCAGTGGTTGCACTGGGAGAGTTATTAAACGCGAACTCCGCAAGTGGGAGGGGTTTGGCCCAGTTGTCTTGTTGATAATTGCAGTAGATTCAGAGGTACTGCTCGAGTGTTTGGTTCGTCCACTCGGTTTGACCATCTCCTTCTGGGTGATAGCCAGAGGTGAAATGTAAGGTCATTCCGAGTGCTTTTCCGAGCGATCAGAAGAAGTGAGAAACGAACTCCGAACCTCTGTCGGAGGTGACATGGGTGGGTACTCCGTGTTTGGAAAACACATGCGCGACAAAGAGCTTGGCAAGCTCAGGGGAAGTGATGGTGTCGTAGGTCAGAATGAATATTCCTTGCTTCGAGAGGCGGTCCACGACGACTAAGATGGAGGTGAATCCATCAGAGGAGGGTAGTTGCTCGATGAAGTCCATGGATATGGAATGCCATGGGCGAGCGGTGTAGAAGGTTAGTTCCGGAAGGGTGCAAAACAGGTCCGCCCAAGGGAACTGGGTCTGGCTCAAACTGGTAGAGTCGGAAAAGCGAAGGAAGGTGCACAGAGCACTCGGACTAGCAAGGAGTGGGGTGTGACGAGCAGCGCAGTGGAAAAGAGAGTGGACGAGAGAGCGCGAGGTGCGCTCTGGTCAAAAGCCTAGAGAGTTCCCTAGAGAGTGGAGGAGAGACGTATGCGAAAGTGAGGGACACACGGCGAAAGACGAAACGATACGACGAAACGAGCGAATACGATAAAATGCGACGATGAGACCTTGAACAAACTGAAACCTCACGTAGAAGCTGGGGCTCTTACTCTGCTATGAGGGGGAGAAAAAGAGTGTTGTATTCTTCCAGGGTAAGGTATATGTGGCCCTAGGACCAATGTACGGAACATAAGGGTCAGGAAACACTGTAGCGCTCCAAGCGCGTCTAAGCGGTAACTCTAGTCTAAATAAGGGAAATGGTGCGCACTCTGGCACTATCTGACATAACGAAAAGGGTCCACAACCGAGTAACAGGCACCCGAGCATCAACAGATGACATAAAGAAGTGGGAAACTCTAACAAGGGAGATGGGCGCGAAGACGTACCCATGACGCGAAGTGTACAAAAGAGGGAGGACCGGAACAGCTTAACAGGGTCGCGGGTGGTTGCGTTTGCATGCGAGTGAGCGAGGGTGGTCGAGTCGGGTCCTACTTGAGCTTGGGCGAGCGTTCGGGTGGTCTGTGCATTGAGTCGCGATTTCACCCATGCGAGTGATCGGGCGCACAGCAGCCACGGATGCACTCGCACGAGCGAGCAAGTCGGGTGTGACGCGATCGAACAGATGCGAGTGGACGGGCGAGCATGCGGGTCGGACGGGATGCGATCGGGTGGTCTGCAAGTCAAGTCGTGGCTACACCCGTGCGAGCAATTGGGCGCACAGCAGCCGCGGATACACTCGCACGAGAGAGAATGCGAGCGGGTTGGACGTGACGTGATCGAGTGCGATGCGAGACGAGTCGCGACTACACCCGTGCGAGTGATCAGGCGCGCAGCAGCCACGGATGCACTCGCGCGAGCAAGTGAGCGAGTCGGGTGTGATGCGATCGAACAGATGTGAGTGGGCGGGTGAGCATGCGGGTCGGACGGGATGCAATCGGGTGATCTGCGAGTCAAGTCGTGGCTACACCCGTGCGAGCGATCGGGTGCACAGCAGCCGTGGATACGCTCGCACGAGAGAGAATGCGAGCGGGTTGGACGGGATGCGATCGGGTGGTCTGCGAGTCGAGTCGTGGCTACACCCGTGCGAGCGATCGGGCGCACAGCAGCTGCGGATACACTGGCACAAGAGAGAACGCGAGCGGGTTGGACGGGATGTGATCGGGTGGTCTGCGAGTCGAGTCGTGGCTACACCCGTGCGAGCGATCGGGCGCACAGCAGCCGCGGATACACTGGCACAAGAGAGAACGCGAGCGGGTTGGACGTGACGTGATCGAGTGCGATGCGAGACGAGTCGCGACTACACCCGTGCGAGTGATCGGGCGCGCAGCAGCCACGGATGCACTCGCGCGAGCGAGCGAGCGAGTCGGGTGTGATGCGATCGAACAGATGCAAGTGGACGGGCTAGTATGTGGGTTGGATGCGATGCGATCGGGGGGGTGTGCCTTACCGCGGGGGCGCGTCTAGGTGGGTCTCTCGCAGGGCTTAGGGTGTGACAGCTAGGGAGCTGTGCGCCTAGAGACCCGGGTGTCTCTACAGCGGGGATCGGAAGTTGTTTTAATAGGCTGTAGGGCCTATGCCTAGGGACCTTAGCACATCCGCAGGATGTGCAGGAACTTACGTAGTCTTTTACGAAGGTGCGGACACCTGGCCAGGTATATTCCCGGCGGACTAGTTCCAAAGTGCGGTTCTGGCCGAAGTGGCCAGAGAGCGGGTGGTCGTGCTTGTAGCGGAGGACTCTGAGGCGGAGATCATTAGCATCCGGCACGTAGATCCTATCATCAAGGCGGAGTAGGCCAGCGGAGTCTGATGACCACCGAGAATTGGATGAGTCGGACTTGTGGCTGAGCACGACGGGATCAGAGGGGAGAGCTGCGAGGATGTCTTTGTGGAGTTGCTCCACGTCGACGAGGATGGCAGTGCGGATTGCCGGAGTGAGGAGAATTGTTGCCCTAAGGGAGGACGCGAGTTGTTCTTGGGTGAACATGGGTCGGAGGTTGTGTGGTTTGACCCGAGCATAGTCCCTATCCCCCTCTTTTGAGTAGACGTCCCAGCGTCTAGTGAGGGCATCAGGCTTAGCTCCGAGGCATCCAGGGTGGAAGCGGATGGCGAGGTTGAACTGGGAGAGGTACTCCGACCAGCGGGCTTGACGGCGGGTCAAGACCTTGGAGCTGGAGAAATATTCCAAGTTCTTGTGGTCGGTGACCACATCAACCAGAGTGGCGGAGCCCTCAAGGTAGTGTCGCCAGTGCCTAAAAGCCTCGAAAATGGCCAAAAGCTCCTTGTCATGGGTGTCATAATTCAGCTCTGGAGCAGACAGAGTGCACGAGTAGTATGCAACAGGGTGGAGGACCTCGTCGGAGCCAGTGATGGAAAGGATTCCAGCGATGGCGTAGTCCGAAGCATCGGTCTCCACAGTCAGCGGAGCGTCAGGGACCCGGTGGGTAAGGATAGGAGCGGAGGTGAAGGCCTTCTTCAGGAGGTTAAAGGCGGAGCGACAGTCCTCACCAAAATTCCAAGGAATGTTTTTGTGGGTAAGCTGCATGAGAGGCACGACAATGTCGGAGTAGTTGAAGATGAAACGATGGTAGAAGTTCGCAAAACTGAGGAAGGACTGGATGTCCTTCACCTTGTGGGGTTCTGGCCAGTCGGAGATGGCTTTGACTTTGTCGGCGGACATGGAAAGGCCATCAGGGGAGAGGCAGAAGCCCAGGTATTCAGTGGAGGTGGTATGGAATTTGCACTTTTTCGGTTTAGCAAAGAGATTATGCTTGCAGAGGCATCGGAGGACTTTGCGGACATGCTTTTGATGCAATTCAATGTCTTCGGAGTAGATAAGGATGTCATCTAGGTAGACGATGACACAGACATCGAGCATATCGGAGAGAATGCTGTTAACAAATTGCTGGAAAGCCATGGGAGCATTGGTCAAGCCAAAAGGCATGACATTCCACTCGAAGGAACCATACCGCTGTAGGGGGGGGTTGGGTGTTGCTGCTGCCTCAGGTGAGGCACGCTCGACCCAGGGGCTTCTGGAGGTCTGGCAGAGCTCCCAGGGACTGGGGAGACTAGGAAACTAGAGAGTGGAAGGGTGGTTCAGTCACTCCAAGACTGAGCTCAAACATATACAGAGGAAAGAGGGAAATTGCTTAGTAAGCTAAGTACAAGCCTACATAGCTAAGGTAAGAGTCCAGTATCAGTACTACCAATTCTACACCTAGAGACAGGACTGTCTCTACACCGCGTGCGAAACGCAGTCTTCCATTCATCCCCTTCAGCGATACGGACCAAATGGTATGCGTGGCGGAGATCGATTTTTGAATAGATCTTTGCCTTGCTGGGGGAATCCAGGAGGTCAGAGATGAGAGGGAGTGGGTAGCGGTCTTTCTTTGATATTTTGTTCAGTCCTCTGTAGTTGACGCAGAGGCGGAGTGATCCATCCTTTTTGTGTACGAACAGGACAGGAGCTCCATGAGCGGAGGTCGACTGTCGAATGAAGCTGTAGGAGAGGTGCTCGTCGATGAATGTGTGGAGCGCCCCTAATTCAGTCTGTGAAAGGGAGTACACAGTACCCAGTGGAGGACTTGCGCCTTCCTCCAAATCGATTCAGAGATCATACTCGTGATGCGGAGCGAGCGTGGTAGCTTTTGCCTTGCTGAAGACGTCAGCGAAGTCATGGTAGACTTCTGGCACAGCGGAGAGATTGGGAGAATGGACAGGAGTGGCAGCGGAGGCTGAGCGGAGCTTCGCATCTTCTGGGCAGATGTATAATGTGAAGTTGGTAGATCCCGTGAGTTTGCAAGCGCGTGTGAATGCAGCAGCGCCTATCAGTGAAACGTAGGGAGCAGTCAACTGAGGTGAGTCAGAGTCAGAGGGCGGAGATGAGTCCTCTGGTGGCGGAGCTGTGGAGGCAGTCGCAGAGGCGGACTCGACAGAAGGAGGTACCGGGGATGCGGGCATTCGCAGTGTGCCTTTACAGAATTCGATGTGGCCCAAAACCCAGTCAATCAATGGATTGTAGTGGGTGAGCCAGCTATGTCCGAGGACCAGCACACAGGAGGAATCCAGCGGAGTTACGTAGAATGTTTTGGAGTTGACTTCGCCTGTGGAGAACTGAATGTCGAGTTTGATGGCTTTAGTAATGAAGGTGTTTGTAGAACCGTCTAGGAGGCGGAGTTCAAGCGGAGCGATTGCGTAGGTTTCAAGAGCATGTTTATTAACAAATTTGCTATCTATGAAACAGTGGCTAGAGCCAGAGTCAACGAGAGCGGAAACAGGAGGAATAGCGACGGGGGACGTAATTGTGACGGAGGGCATAAGGGAGTTGGAATCGGAGAGAGCGGACGTGTTGAGGCGTAACTCCGTAGGTGCACAGTCAGAGTCAACGGAACCCCCAGCTTGTGCGGAGTTCTGGGAGCTGCTGTCTAATTTTTTGACTCCGCAGCAGCGGGAGTCACAGCCTTGGCAGAGTGGGCCTTGGCTTTAGAGCTCTTGGAGGTGGACTTTGGACAGTCCCTGGCCATATGGCCTGGCTGTCCGCAGAACATGCAGAGCTTATCTTTGATGCGCCACTGGCGCTCTTCCTCGGTCAACTTGCCATCCTTTCCAAGATGGGCGGGGGTTTTGGAGGAGGCGGGCTTGGCGCCGGAGGAGCTCTTCGACTTCTCGGAGCTCTTGTTCTTGTTGTCCTTCTCCTTGGTTTTACCCTTGGAGTCGGATGAGGCAGAGGAGTTGCCTTTGGAGGCGGAGTTGGACGAGGAGGAGGTGGAGGGCTTGGTTTGGTGTGCAACTTCAGATTTGCACTCCCAGTACCTGGCGTCAATGGTCTGCACAAGAGTGCGGTAACCATCAAGGGTGCAGGGTTTGCCAACACGAGAGATTTCGTCCTTGATGCGGTCGGGGAGACCGCTGTAGAAAATGTGGTGGAGGGCGCCGTCGCCATAGCCACGGACTTGGCCAGTGAGGCGGTTGAACTCAACCACGTACTTGTTGATTTTCTGTCCTTCTTTCATGGACAGGTTGTCCAACTGATGTTCGGCATCTCCGATGGGGTCGTGCGGGCCGAAGTTGGACTTCAGTTCGGAGATGAACTGGGCGTAGTTGTCCATCCATAGCGGACGGGCGCAGGGATTGGCAGAGTTGAGTAGGTCCGGTTCAAACCATTCGAGGGCCATGCCCTTTAGGTAGGACTGCGCGAAGGTGACCCTTGCGCAGTCAGAGGCGAACACCTTTGGGCGATCCTGAAAGTTCAATTTGCACTGAACAAGGAAAGCGCAGAGCTTGCGCGGATCGGTTCCGTTGAACGTGTCAGGTTCGTGGACTTTGGTGTGACCAGAAGAGGAGTCGTGGTCGGCAGATGCCATAGCGACTTTGGTCAGCGCTTGGACTGCTTGTGCAAACAGGAGCAATGGGTCCGGGGTCAGAGTTGAGGCGGAAGGGGTAGGGGAGTCTGGTAGCAGGATGTCTGGCAGGTTGGGGGACGGCGGGTTACTACCTCCGCCATCACCGCCATCATTGCCAGGGTAGCCATTGCTGTAGATGTCCAAGACGTTGTTGAAACGACGTGTGGAGTAAACTCCAGAGTCGTTGGGGTGGCGGGCAGCAGGGGTCGGAGTACTAGTTGGGTCGGGGGTGGGGCCCCCAGGCGGAGTATTGCGATTGGAGAAGGAGAGGAACTCTCCTTCTTTGACCAAATCGTTATGGGAAGTAGAGGGCGCATTGAGCGCCTCTTGGCGCTCTTTGAGCGCACGAGACTGAGCACGGGTAGTGATTATCGATCGACTAGTCATGGTTGGGAGTAATTAGCAGGTGTGCAAGAGTGAGTTCGAATATACTGTCAGAATCGTTTCCTCCAACGAACTCCGACGAGAGCGGAGATAAGTACGAAGGGTCGTTGATGACAGGCGGAGGAGATGCGGAAGTGTTTGAGGACTTGGCTTCAGCGTATGTGCTGCGCCCTTGCGATACCTGCGTGCTCGTATTTCGGAGGACTAAGGAATGGAGAGACGGAGGTCCGACGAAGGTCGGGTTTGCCAGAAGGCAGAGGGGACAGAGGAGAGTTCACGGGAGGTATTCAAGCTGATATTTGAACTGGGGGACAATCCCCTCAGCATGCGGAGTACTTATACTTTACATCGGGAATGTACAGTAACCGAGAAGCGGAGAGAAACATAGCAGAGACGTAGGTAAGAGTCTGCGGATGACAAATGGATGAGTAACATACACGGAACGGAGGTCAGTGATAAGCATAATGGATCAAAAGGTTAACGGATCACAGCTATGGGTAATCGTTATCTAATCTAAAATGGGAACAAAGGGAACAGGAACAGAAACGGAATGGAGACATACAATAACCGGAGGCGTAGATGCTGAACTATATACTAAAAGGAGACGGAGCGTCAATTGTTGGAGCAGAGATGGATACGTAGTGTCAGAGGTGTGCGATTACGATCGGACTTTAGTTTACAACAGACTAGAGGCCTTGCGGAGTCACGAGGCGTCACGCGGTCGTGACAAAGAACAGGAGTAGTGACTATAGTTGATTTCAGACTGAGGTCTACAAGGTAAACTAGAGGGTACTTATACTAAGTAGAAACTAGGGTCGAGTACATACGGTGACAAGTAAACAACCTAATAGCAGACAAGGGATGACTGGAGTTGGGACTAGGTCAGGTCCGGTGAAAATAAAGTCAGGTCCGGGTAAAATAAATCAGGTCCGGTGAAAATGCTACAAGGTATAGGATATATTGAGTTCACGGAGACCTCACGTCAAGACAGGGTAAACGGGCAAGTGTGGTAAGGACTGGATGTGGGCTAGACCAAGGGTCGTAGTTAGTGGAGGTGTATCTGTGTGACCGTGACTGGAGTAACTGAGAGCGACCGGAGTTAGGCTATAGGGCTGCCATGCGACTGGAGTAACCAGATGAGATCCGGAGTTGGACATGGTCGTAACAGTGACCTTCCGGTCTCGGGGACAGTCAACTAGCTCAAAGACCTTGTGCTTTCACAGCACGTTGAGCTCTTCTTGGCAAGCAAGTCGCCAGAGTTTCTGCTCAGCTTGGGGTAAGAGAGCAATGTCCTTGTAGGACCAGTTGCAGACACTCTCATATTGAGGCTCGCAGGTTTCGAGGGCTTTGCCCATCAGGAAACAGACTAGGTTTGCTCCCCCTTCCTTGCACATCTTTTGCACATCTTCCTTACTGGGCGTTGCAGAGGTGTCGGGGAAACCACCAGGGATATGGTCTGGTGTGTCCAGTTGTGGGGGCCTAGGGGCCTCACCCACTGTTTCTTGCCATCGAGAGGCACTTTTGATATCCCAGAGTTGCTCGACGGGATGTCGCCGCTCACCATATATGTTACCAGGGCGCAATGGCGCTCCAGGGATATTCACTGCAGGGGGTTGCGGTGCATTCTGGCAGCGTTCAGCTCGGCCAGGGTGCTGCGGTGCTGGAGGTGGCGGGTTTCTCACCGGTGAAGGCGTTCTCGGTGCTGGTGGAGACACTGGAGATGGCATACAGGGAGGATTTATTTGATTAGGCTCTTCCTCAGGAGCCTCAGGTTCCTCGCGCTTTGGATTGTCATCCTGCGCTTGGGGATGTGGGTAGCCATGGTCGTGTTCCACATCATCATCACTGTCGGTATCATCAGGGGAATTCCCTGGTCGATCAGTGGCTGGTTTTGGATTTGCCCTTCCGAAAGGGTTCTTGAGAGGTTCACACCTGTTTTTGGGGCAGCGAGGGAAGTGACGCTCGTCAAAGACGGCGCAAGCAGTGGTAAACACTGCATTGGTGGAGTGCATAAACAAGAAATTGTGCTCATTGCCAGGGGCAACACCAATATAAGTCATAAGCTCCGACTTGGGAGCCATCTTATTTGCTCGAGCCGAGGCTGGGAGGTAGACAAAGGCTCCACAGCCGAATACACGGAGGTGATCAATGTTAGGCATCTCCCCCTTAAGCATTTCATGGGGGGTGCGCCATCGCAGGCAAGCTACCGGAGTACGGTTGTAAATGTGGGTTGCGTGAGTGAACGCAAATTCCCACCAGGAGTCAGGAATGCAGGCTTGATGCCGCATAGACTCAGCTTTGTCCATGAGAGTGTGCCCTAAACGCTCGGTGCGGCCATTCTGCATGGGGGTTCTTGTTCTTGGAGCACTTTGATATATTTTAATTCCTTTTTCAAGGAGTGCTCGATCAAACAGATTGGATTTATATTCTCCGCCAGCATTGGACATCCATCCAACGACGTGTGTATCATGTTAAACGTGCACCATTTCAAGGAAATCTTTGGCAGCCATGATCGCTGCAGCTTTGGAGCGAAGAGGCATAGTCCAGGTGTGAGAGGTATAGTCGTCGTAGAAGGTGATAACATATTTATACTTCTGGTACAACGTAACCAGGAAGGATTTCAGGTCAGAGTGCACCAGCTCAAAGGGCTTGGAAGCACGTCTTTTGTTCTCTGGGAAAGCTTGATTGGGCATCTTGCCAAGAGCACATCCAGGGCAAACACAGACCTCAGTTGGAAAGTGGATCTCTGGGAAGCGCTGCGTATGTTTTTGTGTGTGTCGGAGTACTTCCTTTGAGGGGTGCCCGAATCTCCGGTGCATAATGTTGTAATCGACTTTGCTCACGGAGGCAATGTAGTTAGATCTAATTATCGGGATAGATCTAATCCTGAAAATGATGTTGTGATTGTCTTCTGGGTCTGGCCCAAACCATAGGCGTTCAGCTTTATGAATGAGGCTAATGCCTCGCTTATCGCCAGTGACCTTGTAATTATGCTGGAGCATTTCGCTCATAGAAATAAGGCGTGCAGTAGCGCCTGGCATATGGAGCACTTGGGTGAGTGTGATAACTTTCTCATCCCCAGAGTTGTGGTCTAGGCACCGGAGTAATACCGTGCCAATGCCAGCAATCAGTGCTACACCATTAGCCGTTTTGGCATAGTGCGCTTGCTTTAGCGCGTTGTAGGAGGCAAAATCACCTATGTCACCAGTAAAGTGGTGTGATGCGCCAGAGTCTAGTAGCCAGAAAGCACCAGATAGTTTGCTATTGTCAACCATTTTTCCCTTACAGCCAGCACAGCGTGCATTATTCGAACACGAACAAATATATGCATTACTTGAGACACGACACGACTGTTACGACCATGTCCAACTCCGGACCATATCCAGTTACTCCGGTCACATCGCAGTCCTACAGCTCAACTCTGGTCGTTCTCAGTTACTCCGGTCAACGGTCACGCAGATAACCTTCCGCTAACTACGACCCTTGGTCTATACTCCATTCGCTCTTACTACACCTCGCCGTCTACCCTGCCTTGACGTGAGTTCTCTGTGAACTTGATATATCCTATACCTTGTAGCATTTTCACCAGACCTGACCTAGTCCTAACTCCGGTCATCCCTTGTCTGCTATTAGGTTGTTTACTTGTCACCGTATGTACTCAACCCTAGTTTCTACTTAGTATAAGTACCCTCTAGTTTACCTTGTACAAACTCAGTCTGAAATCATCTAAGTTACTACTCCTGATCTTTGTCCATCTCCATCCCTTCCTCTGTTCTGACCGGAACCCACGCAAGGGATCAACGCTCATCATCCTTGTCGTTGAATCCAATCGGTCGCAAACCCCGGCCCGGGCTAACCTCTGCCCAAATCCTTGACCTCCCCTCTCGTCTGTTTTCGTCTGGACTTGACTGGACTTCCTACCAGAGTAGACCTGGACTTGACAACGACAAATTGTAGTTACTGCTCGCTATATACAGTGCTGGTGTAAAGTGCACATGTAAAGGGAGCGTGTCAGTGTCGGTCAGCATGCGTGCAGAAGGTACTTGCCTGAAGAGGCTGGCCTCCGCACCCATTGCCATCGACGTCACGTTGTAGCGGTCGAGGACCATTGCGTTGATCTCATCGAACTCGTCATCAACAAACGGTTCGTGAGCGAAGGGCTCTTCATCCCCAAGGGAGATGGCATCCTCCTCATACATGGTGATGCACTCCTCAAGACAAGGGCGCTTCAGCAATGAGGGACCGGCCTCGGGCTGGTCCAGGTTCGCACTCGCCATCGACACAACTTGGTCAAGGGTGCAGATGGTTTGGCAGGAGGGCTCTACCCCCAGACGGTGTGCCAAGTCGAAGGCCTTGATAGTATTTTCAAAAGCGGGGGGGCTGTAGTTGGTAGCACTGGGGGTGTGAGCCAGGGCACAAGGGTCGACGGTGGGTTCTGGTCCATCATAGTGGACGTAAGTGGCGAAGGCTGCCTGTTGGGCGTTCTCGCGGCGAGTGCCAGCCTTCTTGCCACCACAGTGTGTACGGCCTCCCTGTCCTTGGGCAGGAGCATTTCCGCTCGTACCGCCGTTGGACCTGCCTTGCTGCTGCTGCTGCTGCTGGGCAAACTTGGGGTCAGCCAGCTTGCGCTTTACAGCGCTAAGCTTATTGGCCTGGGGGCCCTTACCACCAGTGCAGGAAGAGGCGCCTTTCTGCTCAAAAGAGAGTGTAGTGGCGTTGACGATCCCGTCAGGCTTCGGATTCTTAATCTCATCCAGCGACGTCTGGCTGAGTATTTGAGCTACAACCTCCATAGTAGGAGGGAGCTTGCAGAGGATAATCATAGCCTGCACGGGGGCAGGGAACTCGAAGCCAGCGTCTTTCAAGTAGGTGAAGTGACTAAGCAGCTTCATAATTGTGGGAGCCGGATGGGAGCTGGCAGTGATGTTGGTGGCCAGGAGCTTGCTAAGCTCAGCATAGGCAGAACCGATACTGGGGGCGCTGAAGTTCTTCTTCAGGTGATCCCATACTTCCTTGATGGACGTGAGTTCAGAAACAGCAACTTGAATCGAGGGGGCAAGGCGCAAGGTCATATTACCGAGCGCTCTCTTGGTGTTGTCATCCCATTCCTTACAGTCATCGTGACCATCAGCAGGTTGCATCGTCAAGTAAACATACCATTGGCCTTGTGCCCGAAGGTAGGCCTGCATAGAGGTGTGCCACTGCTGCCAGTTGGAGCCAGTGAACACGGGAACCATCTTGTCAAGAGCACTGGACATGGTGATGTTCTGTTGGGAGTCAACAGAGTCAGCAAATGAATGCAACAACGGACAAGCAAGAAAAGAAGAAACACCTGAGTGCTAGTGAAAGCACTTCTGTCAACAGCTAACTCATGACTAGGTCATGCCAGCACAAGTCATTGACGAACTTCGCCTGGGGCAATACAGGTGCTCAACTAGAAGCTTCACTGTCTTGTGCAAGTTGTCGACCAACTTCACCTTGTGGCTGTGCAGGGGCTCAGCTAGGAGCTCACTGTGGTCCACAGCATCAAGCTAGTTAAAGCAACACTCAGGGAGCTGGAGCGCTGCCTGGTGCATTGCTGCACACAGTGCACTCACAGGGCTCATAACCTGTTGAAGCAATACCTATATACATAGAGGAACTGCTACTCCAACTCACCTGTTGGGTGGAGTGCACAACCAGAGATGGTAGCGGTAGCTGGTCAAGAGCTGTTATATTATATAAGCGATGAACACTGTTTATATACAACAAATAGTGTGACACGTGATGTGTGACATGTAACATCTACTCTAAAGAGGACTATTACTAAGTCTACACTAATATGGGTTGCAGTCTTGTGCGCACTTCATCGACAGTTTACGCCAGGTGCACGTGCAACTTCAACAACCATGACCACAACCAGGACCACAACCATGACCACAACCACAACCACAACCATGACCATGACCACAACCACAACCATGACCACAACCACAACCATGACCACAACCAACATGACCACCACCTGTGTCAATGTGACCACCACCACCAACATTGATGCAACCACCACCAGCATTGTCGATGACATGGCCACCACCACCACCACCACCACCTTGATGATGCCATGGCCATCATCAGTGACGATGCAGCCACCACCAGCGATGACTGGCACCCCCCACCTCCAGCAACAACCACCCCATACCTGTGCGATGCAGCCACCACCAGTGACAACCACCCCCCACCTGTGTGATGCAGCCACCACCAGCAACAATGTGGCCACCACCAGTGACAACCACCCCCCACCTGTACAATGTAGCCACCACCAGCGATGACCACCCCCCACCTGTCTCATGCCCAGCCCTCCCTCACTGACACCCCCTCATGTATTAGTAGTATATATTGGTGGTTGGTGGCATTCATGTAGTAGCTACTAGGTTTCACAATATAATATTCTATTGGTGTGCAAGCAACGAGTACAAGGAAAAAGATATACTAAGACAGTCACTATAAGTGACATTTAGTTGATTCTTTTTCTCTATATATGTACTATATGTGTACTATATGCTGCTATATGTTGCTATATGTTGCTATATATTGCTATATATTGCTATGTACCAGACTCTGTCAGCCCATCCATCACTCTCGGCCAGTTATCTATTGGCCAATCCACATTAGAGGGAAACACCATATGTCAGCCTACCATGTCAATGGGGCTAGATATTATGGGCCCTGCTTTGATTTACATTCCGGTGGTATTTTGGCTCACCCGTATTCCAGGTCACAAATAATTCATAGCCCACCCTTGACTCACGGGATGATGCAATTTTACATGGGCTCACCCATATTCCATTGGACAGATCAAATCTTAGCCCATCTGTGCTACTCGGTATGATGAAATATGGGCTCACCTATACCCTAGTGACTGTTCTACTTGGGCTGACCCATATCACACGGAACCAGGTAATAATAGCCCATCCATATCACATGAGAACATCATAATGTAAGCTCACTCATGCTACACGACCTTAATGTATATGGGCCCCCCACAGTTCAGGGGACATTGTTATTTTGGCTGACATACATGATAAGGGACAGGCTATTCAAAGCCCACCCGTGCTACACGGGATGGTGACATCATATATGGGCTCACCCGTATCACATTGGAACCATCAACCCTCAGCCCACTCTTGCTACTCGTGATGATGGAATATGGGCTCCTCTGTACCTTAGGGACTTTGTTATTTTGGCTCACTCGTATGACATGGGACTATGTAATAGCAGCTTGCCCATGTCAGATGTGATGACATAATAGGGGCCCATCCATATCCCATGACAACATCCATGTGTCACCCCACTCGTGCTACTCGGGATAATGAAATATGGGCTCACCTATATCTTAGGTGAATGTGATTTCGGCTCACTCATATTACACGGGACAATGTAATAGCAGCCTGCCTATGTAACATGGGATGGTATAATAGGGGCCCATTCATATTCTATTGGCATCTCAAAGTTTCAGCCCACTCGTGCTACTCGGGATGATGGCATATGGGCTCACCGGTACCTTAGGGGACAAAGTATTTCGGCTCACTCGTATCACACGGGACCATGTTGTATCTGCCTGTCAATGTGACATGCGTGTCAGCCCACTCATGCTACACCCAGCTGTTGCTCACTGCATAGTGTTATAACAACCCGCGGTATGAACTTTACCTGCAGTCAAAAACCAAGGTCCCACTCTAACCAATACCAATGTCACGGAGTTGGAGAAGATATTCCCTGTCAACTACTGTGCATAAATGCTGAGTAGGTTTTCCATCTCTGGTGTCGATAGTACATTAAGGGCAGAGTTTAGTCCACTGGTTATAAAAGATTGTCCCTGGATGATGCATGGTGGCAACCCTTAGCATCACCCCACGGTGGGTACTCACTCCACTGTAGTCAAACTATTGTGTAATCAACAGCAGTGGATAGCTAACCTGCGGTATCATATGCAGTGGGTGGCCAACCATGGGTAGGTAGTGGTTGCAACTGGGACCGTGGTTGATGACCAACCCGTGGTGGGTACTCATTCCACTGGGTAGTCAACCTGTGCTGTGTAGTCAACAGCGGTGGCTAGCCAATCCTGCATCAGCAAACCAACCCTCCCCTGGACAGTACTGGACAGTACTGGCCAGTTACCCCAGAGCCCCAGCTACTCCTAGCAAGGTACCCAACTGGCTAGCACTGTCCAGGACTGTCCCAGCACTTGTCCCAGCTGTCCCAGACTGTTCCAGTGGTACTATCAACAGTGTCTATAGTACCTTCACTACCTGTACTTGAGACTTTTGAGCACTTAATTCATTCAAAGTTAATGTTAATCAACTTATATTAATTCAATAAAAAACTACAGAATGGAGACTAAATATTATATACATTGGGGTGGTGGAGTGGCCATCGTCGCTGGTGGGACGGTGGTGGGGTGGTGCTGGTGGTCGTGTCACCGTCGACGCACAACGCAGGTGGTGGGGTCATCGTGGTCATCGGTGCCTGATGGTGGTGGCCGCGTCATCGGCGCTGCTGGTGGGGTGGTCGTCGTCAATGCAGGCGGTGGTGGTGGCTGCTTCGTCGACACTGCTGGTGGGGTGGTCGTTGTCGCTGGTGGTGGTCGCGTCGTTGTCGCTGGTGGGTCGTCGTTGTCGCTGGTGGTGGCCTCGTCATTGATGAGGTTGGCGGTGGTGGTCACGTCATCGTCGACGTTGGGGGTGGTGGTGGTCGCTGGTGGGTGGCCTCGTTGTCGACGTTGGTGGTGGTGGTCGGTGCCGTCGCTGTAGCCGTCGTCGTTGTCATCTGGTCGACGACGCTGGTGGTGGTGGTGGTTGGTGTCGTCGCTGTCATCCACGGTGGGGGCGCTGATGGTAGTGATCGCGTCGACGACGCTGGTGGTGGTGGCCGACGCGTGGTGTGGTGGTGGTGGTGGTGGTGGAAGATGAGGAATAAAGACTTAGAAATTTTTTGAAGTGTGTGTGTGTGCGCGTGTTTGTGTAGATAATTATATCAGCATATTGAACTACCAATTTGCTAATAGTATTTACCATGTCACTACACGCCTCGCCCACAGCCACCATCACCACCACCACGTCGACACGACCACCATCAGCGACGACAACGACCCTGCCACGGACAATGGACAACGGACGACCGCGACAGCACCGACCACCACCACCAACGTCGTTGACGCGACCACCACCATCAGCGTCAACGACGACCCCCACGGATGATGGCGATGACACCGACCACCACCACCAGCGTCGTCGACGCGACCACCACCATCATCGCCAATGACGACCCCACCGCGGATGACGACAATGACACCAACCACCACCACCACCAGCATCGTCGACCAGACGACGACGACGACACGGCTACAGCGACGGCACTGACCACCACCACAACCACAACCTGCGTCAACGATGCGGCCACCACCAGCATCGTCGTCGCGACCCGACGACGATGACGTCCATGACGGCCACCAGCGACGACGCCCATGACAACAACAACAACCAGCAGCGTCGTCGACCACAACACCGACGACCACCAATGCGACGGCCCCAGTGACGGCACCCAAATGCAATGACGACGGCCACCAGCATGACGCCGACGACGACGCCGCCCACGGCATTTATTGATTAGTAGCTTACTTAGAATTTAGTACGATACAATTTGATCTAATAAAATTTATTTGACTTAAGACTTGGTGTGATTGATAGTACAGTATGTACTCTACTGGATTGACTGGAGTGTCTGTGATAGCTGTGCAACACTGGGCCAGTCTGTTGTTGCTGTGTAAAGCCTGGGACAGACTTGCCGAGCTGGGCGCTCAGCTAAGCAAAAGGGCTAGTTTGCTGATGTGGGTAGGTAGCTAACCCACCATATGTGTGAATCTGCGGTATCACCTACAGTGAGCAAAGCCACAATGGGTGGTCACCCCTCAGTAGATAGTTGTTTGTAGTGTAACTGCAGTTACTATTCAACCCGTGGTTGAGAGTCACTCTACAGGGTAGTCAACCCCTGATATGTATTCAACAGCAGTGGGTAGATAACCTGCGTTGGGTAACTACCCCGTGGCATTTATTGAACCCACAATGGGTACTCTGCTATGTACTCTACATGTGCTGTACTGTCAACAGCAATAGCCAGCTACTCTGTATCGAACCCGCGGTTTCATTTGGAGTGGGTAGCCAACCCAGAATGGTTGGTCACCCCTCAGTAGAGAGTCACTCTGCTTGGTAGTTAACCCCCGCTGTGTAGTAAACAGTGGGTGGATAACCTGCGGTATGTATTGAATCCACAGTGTAACCTGTAGCAGGTGGCGAACCCGCGGTGAGTACTCTGCTGTGTAGTTGACCTGTACTGTACAGTCGCTAGCTAATCCGTGGTGGGAAAGTAACCCGCGGTAAGTATTGAACCCACAGTTTCTGCAGTGGGAGTGAACCCACAATGGGCGGTCACCCCTGGGTTGGTAGTGCGACCGCAGTGTAGTCAACCCGCGGTGGAGAGTTACTCCACCGGGTAGTCAACCCCCGCTGTGTAGTCAACTGCTGGCCAACCTAACCCGCGCGGGTAGTTAACCCATGGTTAGTAGTGGGCCCGTAGTGGGCACGTGGTTTGTAGTAATCCCGCGGTGTGTGATGCCTGTGTATAGTCAGCTATAGTAGTCCATCAATGGTAAGTAGTCAACCCGTGGTAGTCAACCCCAGTAGTTCACCCACGGTAATGAAGCCAGTTCTGCTGGTAGGTTGATTAGATTAGTTCCTACTGTATGCAGTAGTATCTATTTTTGCTAGCCCACCCCATACCTTTGCATTCCAGTAAATATGGGCTCATCCATTAATGTGCACCCAGTAAGATTGTGGCCCACCAACATGACATGATGACAATTCCTATATCCCTACCATAACCCCTCCTTAACTACTACCATAGCCCACCCATATCACATGGTAACAAAATCATAGTGTGTAGCCCACCCGTATTACTCGGTGATACTCCATCCATGGGCTCCTGTCTGCTGGTCCGTGACACTCGGCCAATTTTCACCTTCAGGTGGCCGTGTAAGACGGGACAAAGTAGGTACATTATGTGTCCTCACGCCTCTCCTTTCACTGGGCCTGACCCATATCTCCCCTTCTCACTGGGCCCAACCCATGCCTCCCCTTTCGCTGGGCCTGATTCTCACTGTCAAGACCATGTCCAACTCCGGACTCTTATCCGGTGTGAGTCAAAGTGTGGATTTGGGTCAGAACAACAACCCAAACACAACACCAACAAAGGACTACGAAATTGTGCGAGTGGTGGTTTACCTCCGCGGTGTCCAGAGAGGATGTGCTGAGGAGGAGGGAAGGGGATCTACACCAACAGGGTGATGCAGACGGTGATGCAGGATACTCCTGGGGTACAGGAGCAATAGAAGACGAAGGGGATAGGTGTCTGGACTCTTCCTAAAGCCTAGGAAGTGTCAAAGCGGGGATTGAGTTGACTGGGACTGAAGTAGCGATACTACACCTAGAGATTGGTGCAGCAAGGGGACAAGGGGGCTCCTGACGTCCAGAAGCAATAGGGGATGAAGGATTGACAGGCTAGACTCCGCTTGAGCCTAGAGAAAGACTTGGACTTGAATAGATTGGATAAAACTTGAATATCAGAGCCTTTAGACCTTCACTGAAGCCTACAAGACTCAAAGAGCTGAGGGGATACTGACTGAGAGGGACTGAGAGAGGGATAATTTCGTGCAATTGGGTCTTTTTTCACTGGGCTGAGCCCAGGGGGTTTAAATACATGGGGGGGCACAGCATTAAAGTACAAAAAGAGAAGGGAGTAAGCAGAATTTGTCAAGGATTGGTAAGGGATTGGTAAGAGCTTTGTAAGGGGTTTGTAAGCGATCAGTAAGCAAGGGATAAGCAGGAATGAGTAAGCATAGGAAGCATGAATAAGCTGCTGAGTAAAGGAATGAGTAAGCTGCATGACAAGATTGATTGGTAAGGGAGTGAGTCATCAGCTGAGTAATATACCAAAAATGCGAAAGGGATAGAGTAATACTGATGACAAGAGAGCATCAGTAAGCAAGGGATGAGTCACTGCACAGCAGAAGGAGTCATTGATGCACAGCCTAAGAAGTTTGATGGGGGGCTGTGTACCATCAGGAATTTGATGGGACAACAATGGGGAAGATCTGGGATTAATAGGGGGATTGATCCGAGACAAAACAGCCACAAGAAGGGTACCAGGGGTCCAGAGGTCTTTTTGGGGGGTCAGCATACACTAAAGTATAGTGCATGTGTTCTAGCGCCGCTGAAGCACAACCATGGGCTCCCTTGACGAGCTCTCTTCTGGGAAAGAACGAGAGAGGGTTCTTCTTCCTAATAGCACTATAAAGTGGGGGGGAATAACTGTCATGGTGCTGGGGGACGTCGTCTGAAAGTAGGGAAGCGGATAGAGTATTGAATTCGGCGCATCCAGGGAAGTGAGACGAACGACAGAGGAAGATGGACATGGCAAGTATCTGGGAGGAAGGGACCATAGGCTGAGGGCTCAGGGGACACAGAGACGACCAGAGAAGACTTCTCAAGCTTGACAATAGACCTAAGATGACCAAAGTACGTCCTTGACGCAGGACTGACGAGGAGAACGCGCTGACCGAGAACGAGAGGGACTGAGGGAGCAGGCTGGGAAGATATGTGCCAGGCAGTGCACGGGAACTCTGGGAGAGGCTGTCCTAAGAGCAGGACATAGTGGAGATCTGCAGCAATAGCGGAGAAATGATCCAGAGAAAATACGGACTCCATAGTGAGCGATGAAGTGAACGTCTGGATTGCGGGGGGAATATCTCCGTGGGAAATGAACGGATTTGCGTCGGAACTTGACAGGCAGATAGACTACGCTCTAGGCTTTCTGACGGTATAGTCACGTGCCTGATAGCTTCAGAAACGACGGAGCTATTCAAAATATCGGAATGCCGGCACTGGGCGCCTAAAAATGACATTTGGGCGCTAAAAATCATTTCTTCTCTTTCTCCTTCGTTTCTCCATCAATTCTTCGGCTTCTTTGATCGTTCTCGTATGGGAGTTGGACTGCAGACGTGTGCATTCCTTTCTCATACCACAATTGACGTTATTCCTTCAGTTTCTTCTGCTTCTTGGCGGTTCTCGTGCAATAGATGACTGTCTGCATTGGCATTCATCTCTCGCATCAGGATAGTTGTCTTGTGCAATAGATGGCTATGATGAGGGTCCGTCGTGCTTATCCTTCGCATAAGGATCATTCGATATAGGCGTTATCTTCCATGTTCACTGTACCAAACCTGTTTGGTGCGTGACACCGGTTACTCTGGTCGTGTCGCAGTACTACAGCTCAACTCCGGACCTCTGCACATAACTCCGGCCCCGGACACACACATATCCTTCCGCTAAGTGCAACCCTTTGCATTAGACTCAATCCAGTCATTACCACACTTCCCCGTCTACCCTGTTGTACCGTGAGTTCTCCGTGCTCTGTTTATATCTTCTACCTTGTAGTATTTTCTCCAGACCTTACTTATTTTCATCGGACCTGACCTAGTCCCAACTCTGGTTGTTCCTTGTCCGCCCTTTGGGCTGTTTACTTGACACCGTAAATACTCAACCCTAGTTCTCCTTAGTATAAGTACCCTGTACTCCATCCTGTACTCCTCAGTCTGAAATCAACTTAGTCACTACTCCAGTCTTTGCCTGTCTCCGTCTCCGTCTCCGTCTCTATCACCTTGACTGGAACCTACACAAGGGATCAATGCACATCATCCTTGTCGTTGAATCCAAGTGGTCACCAACTCCGGCCGGACTAATCCCTCATCCAGCCCTCTGCCCTCTTCCTTTGTCCACTTTCGTCCGGACTTGACCGGACCTCCTACTGGAGTAGACCCGGACTTGACACTCACCCCCCTTTTCACTGTGCTTGACTCATGACTTCCCCTATTGCTCTGTTTGCCTATCATATTTTAGTAGACTTATATACAAACATTTGTAATCTGTGGAATGAGATCCAATTACAACTTGCAAGTATTGTATACAAAATGTAGCAATGCAATCATCCTTGATCTATGGTGGTATGCCACCAACAGTACTGCTCATATGCAGTTTCTTTTGTGGCCATGACAAGCCTCCATTGAAATGTACCTCCATCCAAAAGAGGATCAGGAGGCGACCACTCTTCCACACCGGTGTCCACAGTGCCAGCTGGAAGCTCAGAATGATGGCATTCTTGATGAGTGCAAGGCCATGCTGAAATACTTCGTTTACATCACTGAGATTGACATTGGGATAAAGTGTCTGACCATTGAAAAAATGAACAGTTATCAGTATGCTATATAATGAAGAAGATGACATACCCTGACACCATAATAATTACCATCTAAATGGTCCAAATTGACACCCGAATCACCAGGCTGATGAATCCAAACATGAATTTGGACTGATGACACTGCGAACCACTTGTGACCACCTATGACCACTTGTGCAAACTCTGCATCTGTCAAGACCGGTTCTTCACCAATCTGATCTCTATGAGGGGTCAGGGGGTCAGGGGTTGGTCTAGCGGTAAGACCGAGTACTTGCATGAGGGCAGAGGCAGAGAGTATGAAGGGAGAATAGACGAGAAGTATCTTATTTGATATTTGAACTGAAACTACAACAGACCGAGTATCTAAGTATTTATACTGAGTGGAATGGATGAGGCGATGTACGGGAAGTCGGGATTACCGATGAATGACGAGCGCAGCCGTGCTGTGCGCTGAGTAAGTATGGTAAGTGCGATAACCAGATTACCGATGTGTATCATATTAGTAATGCAATGGGACGGGAACATATAGTAACTGGAAACAAGAAAGGAAACATATTAGGTAATAGTACAGAGAGACAGAACAGGTAACATGCTCACTGATCAGTGGCGATACAGGATAGAGAGAAACAGAGAAGGGAGTACATACAATAAATGGACGGTGAACGTGTGGACGCAATTGGACAATAGGGTACAGGGTGATCAGGTGTCACGGTCATGACAGTATCCCCCTCTTAGGGCCAAGCCCACGAGGCTGCAATGCGTATTCCACACCGATTGTGTGCGACCATTGTCTGGGTTTGAAAATCAGTTAGGGCATATTTAAGACTGGCCTTCGGTGACAGTAACCCAACAAATCCTTTCCTTCATCACATCTTTGATTAACCATGTCCGCTGGCAACAACAACAACATCGATTGGACGCACGCTGCTTCGCCCGAGTTGGAAGGGAAACCGACCGACCTGATACAAGTCCAGATCGCCAAGTTCAATGAGCAATCGCGTTGGCGACAGGAACGTTTGATGAAACAGGCGGCCGAGCAAGAGGCGAAGAGGTTGGCAGAAGAGGCTGCGAAGAAGAAGGCTGAGGAGGAGGTGAGGAGAGTCGCCGAGGAGCAGGCGAAGAAGGTCGCCGAGGTGAAAGCACGGGCCAATTTCGAGGCAAGGCGCAAGGCCGAGGCAGAGGTGAGGCGCAAGGAGAGGTGAGGGCGAGGGAGAAAGCCGAGTCGTTGGCGGCTGGCGAGGCAATGCGGGAGCATTTGGGTCTGGGGCCAAAGCCCAAGGTGCATAGCCGATTAATATTTTATTGACCCTTGCTAATTTATTATTTGATTAGCCTCGTCAGGTCACTGCCTGTTCCAACACAGGCATAATGGGGTTCAAGCCCCCTTGTGACCGTTGCAGGCGGAGCGGTGACAGCAGTGGGTGTGAGCTGGCTGATGGAGCGCGCACGCCGACATGCGGTCGGTGTCAACAATCAAAAATCAAGTGCACCTTCAGCGTGTTGACAGCGGCGATGGAGAGAGCAGTGAGCGGCGAGAAACGGAAGGAGAGCGAGATTGCCATGGTGACAACATCGCCGAGGGGGGGCGAGAAGCGGAAACAGATGAAGAAGGTGATCGCCGATGCCGTGAGTACCAAGGAAATAGAGACAGCAATGGGGGGGTTCTCAGTGGCTGGGCCGTCACCCAGTCGCATTGGTCTTAGACCGCCGACTTGGGGAGATCATGGCAGCCATTGACTGCAACATGAGGGAGTTGGCCAAGCTGGGTCGACAGGTGGAAGGAATCGTCTGGGAGACGAAAAGGGCAGCGGACCCAAAGGACTCAAAGGGCAAGGGCAAGGCAATGCCCGAGGGGAGCGAAGAACAGGAGGAGTCGGGAGACGAAGATGGAGAAGGTGAGTCCAAGTAGTCGGACTGGACTAAAATGTACTTGTATTTAGTTTTCTTTTTTCTTTTCACTTTGTTTTGTACACTTGTTAATAGACTTTTGTTCGGTGATTTGGACGACTTAGCGTGAGAGGCTTTCTAAGGGGCCTGGCTTAGTTGGGTAGGCTTTGTGGTAGTTGGCCACGAGTTCTGAAGCATGTCCAAGCTCGGTCGCGATCAACCAAGATGTTTCTTCATCGGTACCTTCGTAGCCAGCCCATCTAACTAGGTAGAGGAGTGGGCATTGGCATCGATGTCAGTCGAACTTTGAATTGAGGATCTCGGTGATCTCGAATTTGGGTTCACCGTCAACTTCAATAGGAGGTGGTGGAGGTTGTGACCGATTCGGTATTGTATTCGGTGTCACTGGTTCGAGCTGTGAGACGTGGAAAATGGGGTGGACAGCACGCATAGAGTCGGGGAGACGGATCATGAATGATAAAGTGCCAACTTGGGCGATGATTGGGTAGGGGCCGAGATTCTTCTCGGAGAGTTTCTTTGATGGTCAGGTAGACCTAAAGTACTTGGCCTTGACGAATACTTGATCACCAACTTTGAAATTGGGTGCGGGTGATCTTCTGGCATCAGCAGGGCCTTGGTACCTTTTCTGGGCAGCAGCCATTTCTTCACGTAGGTACTCATGCAATGACTCTAAGTCAACTGCGTACTCCCATGCCCGAGCTGATGAGAGATCGCGCTCAGGGTGCACAGCGAGGTTCGGGTGGTATCCTTTGTTCGCGAAGAACGGTGATACACCAGTTGTAGCACTAGGTGCATTGTTGTAGGCGAACTTGGCGAGAGGTAGTAAGTCTGACCAATTGTCCTGCTGGTAATTGCAGTACATCCTGAGGTATTGCTCGAGTGTTTGATTAGCTCGCTCGGTCTGTCCGTCACCTTCTGGGTGATAGCCCGAAGTGAAATGTAATTTCATATCTAAGGCCTTACTGAGTGATCGGAAGAAATGGGAGACAAACTCTGAGCCTCGGTCAGATGTTACATGCGTGGGGACGCCGTGCTTAGCGAAGACGTGGAGTAAGAAGAGCTGTGCGAGCTCAGGGGAAGTTATTGTGTTGTGAGTCGGGATGAATATGGCTTGCTTTGATAGTCGGTCTATGACTACCAGTATGGCTGTGAAGCTGGATGAGGATGGGAGTTGCTCGATGAAATCCATCGAGATGGAATTCCATGGTTGGTCGGGGACCGGTAATTGCTTGAGCATCCCATAGGGTCGGTGATGTGGCGTCTTGGCTCAGGCACAGGCCATGCAGGACTTAACGTAGTCCTTTACGTAGGTACGAATGCCTGGCCATGTGTATTCACGACGAATGAGCTCTAGGGTGCGGTTCTGACCGAAGTGTCCCAATAGGGGATGGTCATGCTTGTATCTGAGGACACGAAGATGTAGGTCATCGGCCTCTGGGACGTACATGCGGCCATCAAGACATAGGTAACCAGTCTCATCGGTTGACCATCGGGGATTCAATGTGTCCAAGAGGTGGGCTTTAGTGATGGGATCGGTCGGGAGGTTGGCTAGGATATCGGCATGGAGACACTCGACGTCCATGAGTGCACTAGCTCTGAGTACTGGGACATGTAGGTATGTCGTGCGAAGGGAATTGGTGAGCTGTTCAGCCATGAACACCGGTCGGAGGTTCTGTGGATTGACTTGGGCAAAGCCCCTATCCCCCTCTTTGGGGTAGATGTCCCAGCGTCTAGTCAAGGCATCGGGTTTTGCACCAAGCTTACCAGGTCGGAAACAAATAATCAAGTTGAATGAAGAGAGATATTCTGACCATTGGGCTTGCCGATGGGTGAGAACCTTAGAGGTGGAGAAATATTCCAAATTTTTGTGGTCGGTCATGATGTCAATCGGGAAGGCAGGGCCCTCCAGATAATGACACCAGGCCTTGAAGGCTTCAAAAATAGCGAGAAGCTCCTTGTTGTGTGTATCGTAGTTCAGCTCGGGCACGGTCAGAGTGCAAGAGTAAAACGCAATCGGTCGTATCTCGTCATCCGAACCTGTAATGGATAGGATACCAGTGATTGCATAGTCCGAAGCATCGGTCTCGACCGTTAGTTGGGTGCCTGGCTGGAAGTGGGTGAGTATGGGAGCTGTGGTGAAGGCCTTCTTGAGTTGGTTGAATGACTGTCGGCAGACGTCGGAGAAATCCCAGGGGGCATCTTTCCGCGTCAACCGAGTTAATGGAACCACTATATCGGAGTAATTGAAGATAAATCGATGGTAAAAGTTTGCGAAGCCCAGGAAGGACTGGATGTCCTTCACCTTGCGAGGTTCGGGCCAATCGCAGATTGTCTTGACTTTGTCTTGCGACATCGTCAAACCGTCGGGGGAGAGGAAGTACCCGAGGTACTCCACCGAGTCCGAATGGAACTCACACTTTTTGGGTTTGGCATAAAGCTTGTGCTGGCGTAACCATTGAAGCACTTCCCAAACATGCTTGGTATGGTCCTCCATGTTGTCCGAGTAGACTAGGATGTCGTCGAGGTAGACTATGATGCAGACATCGAGCATGTCCACGAAGACTGAGTTGACGAACCGCTAAAAGGCTGCAGGGGCGTTGGTGAGACCGAAGGGCATCACCTGCCACTCATATGAGCCATAGCGAGTCCTGAAGGCAGTTTTCCACTCATCACCTTCGGCAATGCGAACCAGGTGGTAAGCATGTCTCAGGTCGATTTTAGTATAGACCTTTGCCTGACTCGGAGAGTCAAGTAGGTCAAAGATGAGAGGTAGAGGGTACCAATCCTTCTTTGATATTTTGTTGAGTCCTCGGTAGTCGACGCAGAGTCGGAGAGAGCCATCCTTCTTCTTGACGAAGAGGACAGGGGCTGCATGGGAGGATGAGGTTGGACGGATGAAACCAAAGCATAGGTTTTTGTCGATGAATGCCCGAAGGGTTTCGAGCTCAACAGGGGAGAGAGAGTAGAGTCTTCCAGGCGGTAAAGGTGCTCCTTCTTCCAGTTCAATCTTGAGGTCGTGTTCCCGATGCGGTGCGAGTACCAATGCTTTCGCCTTGCTAAAGACGTCGGCAAAGTCGTGGTATGCTGCGGGGACAGAGGAGAGGTCGGGAGCAGTGTCGACCAACGCAGCATGAAAGCTACCATCAGGCTTCAGCTGGATAGAGAACTGTTGATAGCCATTGAGCTGGCAGGCCTTTAGAAAGGCTGCAGCATTGATGAGAGCGATAGGTGGTGCCTGAAGACCGGGAGCCTGAGGTGAGTCAGTCGGAGAAGGAGACGAGACTGATGTAGCGTTGAGTCTCAGCGTGCTCGGTGAGGGAACTACAGGGTTGGGGAGTGAGCTCGGGGTTGGCACTTGCTGCGTAGATGTTCTGAACTTGATACTGCTTAGTACCCAGTCAATCGACAGATTGTATTGGGTGAGCCAGTTGTGTCCAAGAACGATCTTACAGTCAGAGTCCGATGGGGTGATGTCACCAGAGGGAAATCAGATGGGTAGATCTGTTGCTTTGGTGATTATGGTGGTGGTGGTACCGTCGAATAGACGGAGAACGATCGGGGATACCAAGTAGTGTGAAAGAGTGTTCATATTGGCAAATGACGGATCTACAAAACAGTGGGTAGAACCTGAATCTACTAACACAGGAAAGGAAGGCATAGTATGGTCAACGATTGTTACTGAGGGTTGGAGAGAATTCGGATCGGAAAGAGCGGCTGCATTGAGTTGGGCCTCCATAGGTGCACAGTCAGGAACAACGCAACTCCCACTCTGTGCAGAGTCTTGGGAGTTGCTATCTATTTTTTTGCCTTGGTGGAGGCTGTTGGTTTGGCTTCTGATGTGTTGTTCATAGTGGTGGTAGCTGCCCTAGCTTTGGCTGCTCGAGAGCCTGACTTGGGGCAGTCCTTGGCCTTGTGGCCGGTTGCACCACAGAACATGCACAGATTCATGTCAAACCTGTGCTTGTGTTCCTCAGAGGTCAGCTTGCCATCCTTGCCGAGCTTGTCCAAAAGCTCAGCAGTCTTGCCCGACTTGTTAGATTCTGAGTCAGGGTTGACGACGAAGAAGACTGGGCAGCGTTGCCCGAGGATTTACCCTTATCGGTTTTACCCGACTTGGTGTTGGGGGTGTTGGTACTAGTGTTGGTAGAGGTCTTGTTCTGATGAGCGACCTCTTCCTTGCGTTCCCAATATCGGGCATCGATCTCCTGGGTGAGGACATGAAGACCGTTCAGAGTGCGTGGTTTACCGATGTGGCTTATCTCGTCCTTGATTCGGTCAGGGAGACCTGTGTAGAAGTGATGGCGTAGGGTGCCATCACTGTAGCCCCGAACCTGGGACACGATGCAGTTGAAGTCAACCACGTATCGGTTGGCATGATGGTTTTCCTTCATGTGGAGGTGGTCGAGCTGATGCTCGGCGTCGGCAACAGGGTCGTGGGGACCGAAGGTTGTTTGGAGTTCGATAACGAACTCTTCCCAATTGGTCATCCAGATCAGACGGTTGTGGGGGTCTCCAGCACCAAGTAGGTCTGGCTCGAACCATTCGAGAGCCATTCCCTTCAGATAGGACTGCATGAAAGTGACCTTGGTTCGGTCAGTGCGAAACGCCTTCAGTCGGTCCTGGAAGTTGAGCTCGCACTGGACTAGGAATGTGCGCAACTTCTTTGGATCGGTCCCGTCGAAGGTGTCAGGTTCATGCACCTTAGTGTGAGACAAAGACTCGGAAGAGCACGAAGATCGCACGAGTCTGTCGATAGTGATGGAGAGATTATTGAAAATGACTAGACCGGCCTCTTCTTGGTCGGGGATGCCCTCAATGGGGTCTTCACCGCCATCATCAGGGTTTGGATCGTCGGGGTCGTCAGGACCATCACTGCCGGGACCATCATCACCAGGGCCATTGTCATCGGGATGGTCACCACCCAGGTCATCACCGAGATCTTTGACGAAAGCCCCAGGTGGGCGACGCTGAGCGGGGGAGGAGGCTCTCCGAGTGGAGAAGCCTTGGAATTGGGAGACAGAGTTGGGTGAGCGCCTGAGGCTAGTCAGAGCACTTAAGGCAGCAGCCCGACGAGTGTCGGATGCTGAGGGTTCTGGGTTGTTTGCATGAGCGAGTTTGGATTGTCCTGGACATAGATGATTGTGAACTCGTACAAGACTACAGTTCGAATATACTGTCAAGACCGGTTCTTCACCGATCTGATCTCTACAAGGGGTCTGGGGGTCAGGTGTTGGTCTAGCAGTAAGACCGAGATGCTACGTAGCGTAGTCACACTTCCTGAGTAGTAAGAAGGCCGACCAAGG
>JAYMGJ010000695.1:0-113396 GCA_037178675.1 Scleroderma bovista
CCGGTCTCGCTGCCATCTCAATATCAACAAGACGCGGCATCCGAGTCATTGACGTCAGAGTTGCTGTTGTCCGTGCAAGGTATTATCCAGCGCGCGGAAGCCGCCGGAACGGATCCGGATGAAGGTCTCAGGGAGGTTGTCTGTCGCGCCGTGCTAGGGGGGGTCTTGAAGGGGTACCAAATGTCAGACCAGCGTGATCAGGAACCCCGAGGAGAGTCGGGGTCTCCCAAGCGCCCGAGGACAGACGATGGCGCCGCTATGTAATGGCACGGATAGACTTCCACGCTGTTGGTGCGTTAACGTTACTGTCAGGTATGTAACTACAACGGAGTGTCTATGTAAGTAGTACTGTCCGCCGGCGCCTGTGATCAAGTGATCAGATTTCTGTTGTTTGATCATGATCGATCAGGACAACAGTTGTCACCATCGCAAATCCTGTTCAACTATAGTTACCAGCCCCAAGTGTGCGTATTTCTCTTTTCAGCCAACTATTGCCGCCCAATAATACCTCGGGCATCGTAGCACCTCGGAAAACGGCGCAATGGCTGTAAATGAAGGTGACCACCAGACAGACGCACACGTGAAACGATGCTTTTGCCAACATCTGTTTATGGGTACATACATCGTTGCATGGGAGTGCCGCTTCCGCGGGCGTTTAATTCATCGTGTATCCGCAATCTGTAGTGGGTAAAAGCTGTCAGAACTGGTATAACAAAGGGTACACCGGGCATCTCCAGAACTGCATCTATCGAACTGGTATTTTCAATTCGAAGCTGGCTTCAATAAACGGAGGCTACGCATGCCAGCAACAGTCTATCCTCATGACCCGCAAAGTAGTCAACCGGGTGGCTTCTGGACCAATGGAGCGACTTGCTCTCACCCTTTGCCTCGGTGAACCTGTGTTTCTTGACAAATACTGTCAGGTGCGCACCCCTCCAGATAAGAAGACGCCAGACCGTCCAGCAATTTGGTGGAGTCTCCGCGAGGTTCGAGCAGGTATGGTGCGCAAATGCATAGCCCCGAGTTCATCACAATAAAGGGAAAAGGGAAGAACAAACGTTAGAATGGCCCACGTACCCCCAAACCCACGACCAACGCCTGAGAGTCCAGGAAACTCCGGGAGCCCGAGCGGAACATGCACCCAACTCATGTAAAAGGAACTTGCCTTTTTAGGACTTATGTGATCCTTTATCCGCCACATTCTCTTGTGTGCCGCATACCCCAAAGAAAATGTCGCCGTTTGCGACGCTGGCCACGACGATTACGCTTGAGGACATTCAGAATACCGCTGCGGGCCTGCATGAACCACATCAGACACCCATTCTGCGCATCTCGGCCGACTGCCAGGCCAAGGGCTATCAGGCGATATGCTTGCCACTAACAACTGCCAAATGGCAGGAGCGGTGGAAGAACATGTGCATCATGCCTTCTGAAGGAGACGCAGGCAACGAGGCCACGATAGCTGCTGAGAAGGAGGCCGAAGCATGGAGGAAGTCTCCTTCATTCTTATTGGATGAGGTGACGATTACACGGCTCGGTGAGATATCCCATCACTACGGCGTGCGTCCGATGTGCCACTGAGAAGTAGAAAATGATAGATGAGGCGGAGTTCGTCCTCGCGTTGGCATCTGAATGGCTGCGCCTCGACTCAGATGATGATTGGGTCCGTCACGATTCTGGCATCGTAAGTTCTCGACATTTGTGTCTCCTCTCTCTCCGCTGCGCCTGTCTGTTGTATGTGTTTGGAAAAAATGCAGTGAATTTGTGGGCGTACCCGTTTACTAATGGATATCTCCATCAGGCTCTCAGGCAGGAGGTGGCCTACGCATCCTATCTCAATGTGCCTACAATTATCCTCCCCCCACCTCGAAACCGATCACAGGTGGCATCCTATGCACGCGTCATCAACGACTGCCTCAAAAATGTACCATATATGCAATTCTCTATTCGGCTTCCCATCTACGATCCCGCTGTATTTCAAACCAGGGAATCGTCTTCACCCAAGTCCCACGGGGATCACGGCCCAAGTGGAGCGTCGTCGCCGCCACACACACCCAAAACGCCACCAAGGCTTGCGATATCGAGCTCATCTCCAACGGGATCTTTTAGATCCACCAAAGCACCCGAGGGCGAGCTCAACGCAACCTGGGAGATGTGGGATATCATACGCACCGTCTGCGATTACAATACGCGTTTGACTCTGAGTGAGGAGATCCGTTGCTGACTGGTTAGATGGCCCCTATTAATGTCGTTAGCATTGGATCTTACCCCGCCGCTCCCGGCCAACACCGGGGTGCTCAACCGATGGACGGCCGAACCAGTACAGCATATCTTCTTGCCTGCGTCGGCGTTTATTGCAAACGTCAAAGGATACCCTGTTTTACCAAAAGGCACTCAGGCGTTCCTTCGTCAAAGTATGATCGTGAGTCGTTGCGTGGTCTATCATTACATACATCCGACTCGCGCGCGCATATTAGCATCGGCCCACCTTTATCCTCTCCGGAGTCAGATCTGCCCTTCACGCCAGCGGCGGCGAATCTGCCTATGCACAATACCTGGGACACCTCGAGAAATCGAGCCCGCCTGTCCAGGCTGCCAAAACTGAGGGGACGGTGGAACATTTTGCACAAGGTTACCAAGATTACCTCCAGAACCCGTTGCAGGTAGATCCGATTAGCTCATTTCATGGCCAGATTCTGATCAGCGTGGCCGGAACAGCCACTCATGGATAACTTGCAATCAATTACGTACCAAACCTTTGAGCAGGACCCCGTCAAATATCATAATTACGAAGAGGTAGGGGCCCCATCGCGCCCAAGATTGAATAGGCTTATTGATCAGCCTGTAAAGGCCATCTACCGCGCTCTTATCGAGTGGCCTGACAGCGAACGCATGTAGGTACTCTTTAATCATCGTCAAGCGGAGGTCCAATAGTGCATAGCGTGATATGTGTCGCTGGCGCGGGGCGTGGGCCCCTCGTGTCTCGTAGCCTCAAGGCTGCTCGAAGGTCCAGGAAAGCAACATTTATCTACGCGCTCGAAAAAAATCCTAATGCATGGATCACGTTTGTCCTTTTCATTGCAACAAAAGAAATCAATCAATCTCATTGTACCGTTCAGTCTACAGGACCGAAAGGCAAAGGACTGGGGCACTGCGGTGGAACTTATTTTTGGTGATATGAGACGTGTAGATCTACCAGAGAAGGTCGATATCTTGGTCAGCGAGCTGTTGGGCTCCTTCGGAGATAACGAGTTGAGCCCTGAGTGTCTTGACGGCGCTATGAGGTTTTTAAAGCGTAAATATGCACGACCTTTACTGACCCGTGAATTCATACTGACGATCCACTTAGCGAATGGTATTTCAATACCATGCTCATATACTGCATACCTTGCACCCCTGTCTTCTTCGAAGCTCTACAACGCTGCGAGGGAGAGCAGGGAACTGAAGGGAGTGGAGACCCCCTATGTGGTGATGTTTCAAAATGTTAATATCCTGAGCGGGGATGGCGGTGGCGTCGGCCACCGCTGCGGTCCCAAAATCCAAGAATGTTGGGACTTCGAGCACCCTGGACGGGACGTAGCAGTTGACGATAAAGGTTAGCCGCATTCACTCATCCGTGTGTCGAGTGGGTCTTGAGTCGTGCAGGGCTTCCATTTACCAATAGCCACAACGTTCGGGCAGCCAGACAACGCTTCCATATACCACACGCTGGCGTGATGCATGGATTAGCGGGCTACTTCGAAGCCGTCCTTTATGGTGATGTTGGGCTCAGTATCCATCCGCAGCGGAAGGATCACGTGTCGAAAGACATGTTGAGTTGGTTTCCATTGTTCTTCCCACTGCGGGTACGCGCGTTATACATGCCTTGTGGTGACGAGGATCTCACGGATCTTTTCTTCCATAGGAGCCCCTATATTTGCCTAGTAACTCCGAGTTGCAGGTGTCTATCTGGCGCCAGACAAACGACCGGCAGGTGTGGTACGAGTGGTATGCGGAATCATTCCTTCCGGTATGCAACGCTCCATTACCGTCAGACCAATCCGAGGACATCATGGGACCGGATGGATCTTTCTTCGCATCTGCCTCGACCCATGTTGCGGTGCCCAGCCCCGTGATTGATGCGGTAGACGTGTTCCCGTTGACGCCGCGCTCCGAAACCTCCAGAGCGAGTAGCGAGCTGTCTAGGTCAGCTTCTGGCGTTGTGAAAATTGGGCAGACTGCTCTGCATAATCCTGGTGGGCGGAGTAGTTGGATAGGGCTGTGATGAGTTGCTACCACCCGGGAATCTTTGACCGATTAAATCTATACATTATAGGAAAAGCGGACATGTGTTTCGAAGGAGACAATTAACTTGCTTGGTCGGTTCAGCGAGCTCCAAGTCTGATACCGATCATTGTGTCAAGATGTTAGAGCACCATATAGATCATAGGGAAAGCTCTCTTCTAACATCGACGCAGGGTAGAGAGCTCGACAGCTTGGGCCTACCCCACAAACCTTCGAGATGGCTTCACCCCGTAAACGCCGATACTACCGACGTCGTAACCAAAAATATTGTATTGACCTTCCATTCCCAGAAAAAATACGTTTACATTCGAACTCCGACGGTGTCGTTCGTTTTCTCGTTTCCAACCTGTCTCTTTAGCTTTTCAGAGAAGTCATCCACTCGCTCTCTCTCGCTCGTTCAACATGAAACCTGTTGCTCTCCTTGCTGCCATCGCTGTCATCGTGCCAGCGGCCTTCGGGTTGACTGTTAATACCCCGTACGTACCACACTTCGTCGTTCATCCGCTTTACTGACGCACACACCCAGTGGAAACGTCGTTGAGTGTGGTCAGTAGCTTCCCTCAAGGGCCAGAAGCGATGGGATATAACTCCTTTGTGCGTACACAGAACCCACCGAGTTCGTATGGTCTGGTGGCCAGCCGCCTTACTACATATCCCTCATCCCTGGTGGGCACTCTTTGTTTGACGCGCCATCGACGTGCTGACTCCCATGGTTGCCTACGCGCAGGTGGTCAGATTTCGGCTCCTCCGGTGAGCGTGCTGCGTTTCCAGTTGGCCGCTCTTTATTAACACCGTGGTCGCGTTTTAGCTCAAGCAGTTTCCTAATCAGCAGGGTACATCCTACACTTGGCTTGTCGACCTTCAGGTCAACACTATCTTGTGAGAATTCCTCATGTCCTCCTGCTATATGGTACTAAGAGATGAATGGAGCAATTTTGCATTGAAGGACAGCCTTGGGGCGACTTCCTACTCAGACATTATTACCGTTCAGGCTGGTAGCAGCTCGAGGTATGTTATTTAAAGGGGATGATCGAATTTAGGAGACTAATCGATACTCTAGCTGTGTGAACACCACGGTGCAGGAAGGTTCTTCGGCTTCGCCCAGTGCAACCGCTGCCTCGTCCCACTCCGGCACGTAAGTGTGATCCATAATTGCTGTTGTTCACTGTCTAAATTTGTCGTACAGTGCTACTGGCACCGCTGCGGCTTCTACGGCAACCCATTCGAGCAGTGCTGACCGGATGATCGCTACTTCGGTGTTCGGTGTTGGCGCCATCTTAGGTGTTGTTGGCGCTGCCTTCCTCTGAGTGCTGTAGGCGTTGTTTTGTTCCATCAGGTTAACTCTGTGAGACGAAAGACGGATACCCGGATTATCTATCTCAGGCTCTATTTCCTTCCATTGTCATGTGAAGTTATGTTGCTCGAAATATTTCTCCAACCAGACACCAAGCACATGTGATAGTCAGTGGCACTATGAAGTGGGGACAAAAAGTGAGATTGGATGAGTTGATGTGACCCAAGATTTTGAGTGTTTCATGAATGGTAGGATAAATGGAGGTGAAGGTCAGCCACAGCAACACTATGTCTAGTAGCTAGACATTGAGAGCTACTGGAAATTGTAAAGCTTAGGTTTTTGTAAAAATCACCAACTATTGAGATGTCCACATTTTACACTTCCATCAGTCTTGTAAATGAGGTGATATTGATCATTGTTCTAGTATGAGAAGATGTCACAGCATAGTCATGTCATGTAGAAATGTAGCAGATCAAAGTTTAGACAAAGCACATTGATATGGAAAACATTATCTTCCATGGAGTACATGGACTCATTGGTTAAAGGAATTTCTTTGCTGATTGGTAGATCATTAAACACATTAAGTGGCCTTGAAGAGGATCAACTTACACATACGGTTGTTAAGAATGATTTTGGTGATGGCAGATGTCAAGGCATGATGGTCATCACCATGTTGCTCAATGGCATGTTGAAGTGCATTGAGAACAGCAGCTTGGGTGCTGGATCTTTCATATTCCTTTACAGCAAGGTCAAGTGCATTTTTAGCATCCCTATTTTGCTGTAGGAGAAAGTAAGTGTATTCAAAAACAAGAATACATCCTTTAAAATATTACTGGGCAGCATGTAAAAGAAAAATATATTGCTCACCAACTCCATGGATGATGGAATTATGCTTAGGGGAAGCCATTGAGGAAGGACACATTGATGATAGTGCAAGGGATTTAGCATCAAAGTGAGGTGGATTCTTTTTGGGTCACAAGGCACATGAGTTATGCTCTAATAACATGGATTATACCTCACAATCTGAGGAGAAATCAGTGTCACATGTTTAAAAATATAGAGATTGATAACATACCAAGCTCTGAAAGATCATGCTTAGAAATATGTCAGTAGGGGACAGATTGAATGGCTTACTTGCTAAATATGCAAAAAATATGCAAGGTGCAAGTAAGTGAAAATGTGCAAGAAGAAAAAAAAAAAGTGCCAACATCCTAAATGCATTATTGTAAGTTTGATTGCACTATAATTATATTCAGAGAATTGTGCAGATAATGAACTTACTTGCTAGTAAACAAAGAGGGCAGTATAATATGCAAATGTAAGTGGCATTGCATTAGGATACAGAAAGAAATTACATACATTCTTTGCAAAAAAAAGGAAGGCTAGTGAGCAAATCAATGATGAATGTAGAAAAAAAAATTACACACTTTCTGCCAAGCCAATAGGTCCAGAGTGGGAATGAGGACAGTGAGAAGAGAGCCAGCTGGACCTGGCATGAAATCACTCACAAGCTGCCAAGCCAACAGGTCCAGAGTAGGAGTGAGAAAAGTGAGAAGGGATCCAGCTGGACCTGGCATGAAGTTACTCACTCACTGTCAAGCCAACAGGTCCAGAGTGAGAGTGAGGATAGTGAGAAGAGACCCAGCTGTACCTGGAATGAAATCACTCACTCTCTATCAAGTCAACAAGACCAGAGTGAGAGGGAGGACAGTGAGAAGGGACCCAGCTGGACTTGGCATGAAATTACTCACTCCCTATCAAGCCAACAGGACCAGTGTGGAAGTGAAGACAGTGAGAAGGGACCCAACTGGATCTGGCATGAAATCACTCACAAACTGTCAAGCCAATAGGATGAGAGTGTGGTTGAGGACAGCAAGAAGGAACCCAGCTGGACCTGGCATGAAATCACTCACTTGCTGTCAAGCCAACAGAATCAGAGTGGGAGTGAGGACAGTGAGAAGGGGCCCAGCTGGACCTGGCAAAAAATCACTCACTTGCTGTCAAGCCAACCCAGAATGGAAGTGAGGACAGTCAGGAGGGACCCAGCTGGAGCTGACATGAAATCACTCACAACCTGTGAGCCAACAGGACCAGAATGAATATGAGGACAATAAGGGACCCAGCTGGATCTGGCATGAAATCACTCACAATCTATTGAGCCAACACAATCAGAGTAGGAGTGGGGACAGTAAGAAGGAATCCAGCTGGACCTGGCATGAAATCACACACTTGCTGTCAAACCAACAGGACCAGAGTTGGAGTGAGGGCAGTGAGAAGGGGCTCAGCTGGACCTAGTATCAAATCACTCACAATCTGACAAGCCAACAAGACCAGAGTGGGAGTGGGGACAGTAAGAAGGGACCCAGCTGGATCTGGCATAAAATCACTCACTTTCTGACAAGCCAACAGGTCCAGAGTTGGAGTGAGGACAGTGAGAGGGGACCCAGCTGAATCTGACATCAAATCACTCACAAACTATCAATCAAGCCAACAGGACCAGAGTGGGTGAAGACAGTGAGAAAGGACCCAGCTGGACCTGGAATGAATAACTCACCATCTGACAAGCCAACAGGACCAGAGTGGGAGTGGGGACAGTGAGAAGGGACCCAGCTGGATCTGGCATGAAATCACTCACTTGCTGTCAAACCAACAGGACCAAAATGGGAGTGAGGATAGTGAGAAGGGACTCAGCTGGACTTTGCATGAAATCACCCACTTTCTATCAAACCAATAGGTCCAGAGTGGGAGTGAAGACAGTGAGAAGGGACCCAGTGGGACCTGGCATGAAATCACTCACTCTCTGTCTCAATAGGACCAGAGTTAGAGCAAGGACAGTGAGAAGGGACTCAGCTGGACCTGGTATGAAATCACTCACTCCCTATCAAGCCAAAAGGACCAGAGTGGGAGTAGAGACAGTGAGAAGGGACCTAGCTAGACCTGGCATGAAATCACTCACAAGCTGTCAAGCCAACAGGTCCAGAGTGGGAGTGAGGACAGTAAGAGGGGACCCAGACCTGGCATGAAATCACTCACTCCCTGTCAAGCCCACAGGATTGAAGTAGGAGGACAGTGAGAATCAATCCATCTGAATTTGGCATGAAATCACTCACAAACTGTCAGGCCAACAGCCCAGTAGTAATAATGATCAGAGAACATTCATTATCATATCCTTGTAGACTTAATCACCTGTTTCTACCAATTTTATAATGTCAACACAACATAAATGCTTCACTGACCTCATATGGCATCCAACTCAATATGCCTAGTTCAATCTCTTCCTTGTGAAATTGATTTTGCATCATGTGAAATTCCAGTGTGCTGCAAAGTGTTACTAAACTATAATATGTTTACATCACCTCCTTACCTCTTAATAGCATATTCAATGTTCAGGCCAATGTTCACATGCTGGGTTGATATTACTAGCTTCTGCAGTTCCACCTCATCAAGAGCCTCTGTTGTGCATCTTAGAAGTGGTCCACAATCTGCACCCTCTTGGTTCATACCTGCATTGAAGTGTCCAGGTCAGAATGAATATAATACAGGATCAATCCTAATGACTTACAGGCCAATTCCAAATAGGCCTTTGGAGGATGCTTACAATGACTCAGCTGGCCTTCAATTCTGGTCCTCAGCCTGCTTAACATCTGTGCTGCCATTTCTCCAGCATGTGGCATTGCTTCTCTCATTTTCAAACCCCTTTCTCTCATGTGTTGGTTGAGAGCAGGCACCTTTAAGGCATCAGCCTTTGTCAAAACAGCAATCACAGGTACTCCCCAACAACCATATCAGAATCATGACATACATGGCAAGAAGGTAGCTTACCATTCCCAGTGTTGCATTCATTGAAGAACTTCTCTTCTGCAGCTAAAATTGGCCTCTCATAATCAGCCATTGAAAAGCAATACCTACATCCCAATGTGGCTTAAATTCCTTAATCGTAATTATGGGCTTACCAGATGACATGAATGCGCTTTTCCAACTTCATTGTGGCCGCTCGATTAGCCACAAAGCCCTTCATCAAGTTCAGCTCATTTACGAGCCAGTCTCAAATCCTTGGGAGTCATGAAAGATGAACCCTGGGTTACTCTGAAAGATCAGTTCATCTTCAATGTTATGACACCCTCTCTGAACATAGTTATGTAGTGCAATTCATATCACCACTCAAACTCCTAGCTTACCTCCAGGGACCCCTGTACAGTCGCAGAATCAATCTGTCAATTACCACGCATCAGTAACTTAAAGGGATGTATGATACGGCAGGATGAGGTACTTGACCTTTTCACCCTTGGCATTGAAAATATCCGGGAGCTCCGTAGTATTGCAAACACGCTGCAAGAGTGTCGTTTTACCTGCGTTTGATCTGCCGATGACGAGGATTCTGAAGTGGCCAATGCGATCGAAGTGCTTTTTGACTTGCGCAGGATCCAAATGAATCCTGTCTTCGGTCCTTGGAGGGATGTCGGGAGCCCTGCGATGAATCTCCTCGTTGGTACTTGAAGAAATGTCCAGGGTCTCGAGATGCATTCTCTCTTCGGTCCTTGGAAAGATATCCGGGGTCCCGAGATGAATATTCTCTTCGTCTGTGCTTAGAAGGATGTCTGCCACCGTGCCATCATCGATACTAGCGTGCGGTCAACTTGTTTAACGAATAGTACTCACTCTTTGTCCCGCACGGCAAAGCTGACAAAAACTTTCTGACAGAACGAGCCATTCTCGCGATAATTAGCCCACTGAAGAATTGTACGACGGAGGAGAGAACGAGTCGAAGCGAACAGTGACCGGTTAGAGCACAAGGAGGAATTGCCCTACGGACGACATGAGGCGGCTTACTGATATCTGAGCGCTTATCACTCGTTTATGTGTCAAGGCCTGCAGGGATAAAGGAATCGCCCAATCAACGCCTGTAGTAGTGGTAGAAATCGTTCCGTCTTTCTGTCAGAGACCTGTGTGTTGGAAGACGCCTGGGAACCCGACCCGATGGCCAGACGCCGGGACCAATTGAACATCGCGCCCGTCGCCTGATGACCCCGGGACACTCTCAGATCGATTGAAAACTTTGTGGTAATCTCTGCTGCAGTCGCATCACTGGGACTGAATTTTTCCGATAATGCTGTATATGCACTTTGCAATAAGTACCGTGTCTAACATGTGACTATCTGACAAGGATAGTCATGCATGGCCTTATAAGTCTTTATAAGGCTTTAAGCTTCACACAAGATTTCTAGGTAATGGTAACCTAACACATTATGATAGGCATGGTAATACACAAACTATCAGTTCTGTAAGCCCATTCAGTCTATGTCAGATAACACTTGATCACACTTCTCATGTCCTTAAACAAGGACATGATTTATCAGATTGGCTGAACCCTGTATTGATCATAAGTTGGATAATGTTATATATGGTTGTATAAGGCTTTGAGCTTGACACAAAAATTATAGGTGATGGCAACCTAACACATTATGATAGGCATGGTAATACACAAACTATAAGTTCTGTATGTCCATTCATTTCATGTCAGATAACACTTTGACCACACTTCTCATGAGTTTAAACAGGGACATGATTTATCAGATTGGTTGAATTGCATGAGTTGGATAATGTCACATATGGCTGTATAAGGCTTTCAACATGAAGTTTATGGACTTTGTTGTAACAAGCATAAAATACCACTATTTATTAATTATGTAATTGCTAACCACTGTGGCTCAGATTTTCAGAGATAAAGTTTAGTGACTTACCTCATGCAATTACCATATGAGATAAACAATAGCAACTTAGCTGATCCGGCGAAATGCAACTTACCTAACCCTGATCCAATGAAATGTAACTTACCTGACCCTGCTCCAACCCGATTCAGTGTAACAGTAACTTACCTGACCCAGCTTCAACTCGAAGATCGAAGTCACAGACAAGAGTGAAGAACCTAAACAGTTCCTTCCAGGAGGGTTTATATATAACATGGGTACTGTACAGTTCTTACTGATCATTTCCCGCGCTTTGACCATTTCTACTTTAGGGTACATTTGCAAATTCAGTACACCTGCCGGTCACACTCGACAGCACCTTGGACAATGGTGGGGATACGGTTGTTGTCATCGCTGGACAACAGGCTGGTGGATGGCCGTCGTCATCATCAGTTGACAGTGCACACAGTGAAGATAACTGCCCGCATCAAGAGGGCAATTCAAATCAGCAAACCAGCCCTTCCGATAAGCCGAGCTGACAGCACTTGACAGCGCTTAGCCGACCGCCCAGCCTGTCGGACTCTGTGCCAGTCTGGTTGTCACTCGATTCAAATATTCAGTAGAGAAAAAAAAAGTATATTAGGACTAAAGAAAACTAGAGTGCTAATCACAAATGACTAAATAATATATTTATACGACCGGGCCCGTGGTTGTCGAACGCAGGGGAGGGCGATCGTCGACGCTGCGCTGGCGCGATGGCCAGCGTTGCTGTGGCTGGGAGGTTGGTGGGCGTCGGGGGCGTCATTGTCGGATGACGCTGGGATGGGAGTCATCCCGTCGTCGCGCCGTTGCGCCGTCGCCGTCGACGCTGGGGATGTGGGTGGTCGCATCGCCGCCGTCGACGCTGGGGGTGGTGGCGGGGTCGTTGTCGTTGTCGTCGTGGTCAGTGTTGATGGCCACGGCGACGACGTTGACGGTGGGGGTCGTCGTCGTCTGGTCGACGACGCTGCTGGTGGTGGTGGTGGTTGGTGTCGTCGCCATCGGCCGTGGTGGGGTCGTTGTCGTCGTCGTTGCTGATGGTGGTCGATCGACGACGCTGGTGGTGACGGTGGCTGTGGGCGAGGCGTGTAGTGACGCGGTAAATACTATTAGGAAATGTTGATAGTTCAATATGCTGATATAATCGTTACACAAACACACGCACACACATACTTGAAAATTTTTGAAGTCTCTCATTCTCATTCTCTTCATCCGTCGACCACCACCCGACAGTCACCACCACCACCGTCAACGCGACCACCACCACCACCGTCAACGCGACCACCACCACCCACCACCGTCGATGACGACGTGGCCACCACCCACCAACGTCGACCACCACCACCACCATCAACGCGACCACCACCACCAACAGCGTCGACAACGACAACGTGGCCACCACCACCAACGTCGACGACGCGACCGCCACCACCACCAGCCTCGTCGACGACGACCCCACCAGCAGCGTCAACGACGCGACGACCACCACCAATGGCCACAACGACGCCACCGGCGTCGTCGACGACACGGACACCACCACCAACGTCGACGAGGCCACCACCAACGACAACCGCCACCCCACCAGCAGCATCGACGACGCGACGACGACCCACCCCACCACCAGCGACGACGACGATAACAATGACCACCTCGCCGCGGTCGCCGCCACTACCCCCATCACCTGCGTCGACATTGCGGCCATCGACGACGACGACAACCACCTCGGTATATATAATACTTAGTCTTTGTTCTGTAGTTTATTGAATTAATATAAATTGGTTAACATTAACATTGAATGAATTGAGTGCTTGAAAAGTTTCAAGTACAGGCAGTAAAGGTAATATGGATGCTGTTGATAGTACTACTGGGACAGTCTGGACAGTGCTAGCCAGTTAGGTACCTTGCTAGGAGTAGCTGGGGCTCTGGGGTAACTGGCCAGTACTGTCCAGTGCTGTCCAGGGGAGGGTTGGTTTGCTGATGCAACCTGCTTTCTCAACAGACTCATTCTCAGGCACGAATACGCCAATACTATTGACACTAATTGCCTTCCATCGATCTGGACGCCTGGGCAATTCAACTTCAGAATGCACTCTGTGTTCTCGACTTTGAGAGTGCATCGTGAGTTGTGCCCAAATAGGCAATATAGGAAATGAGCTCTCCGCACGAAATGTAGCCTAGTTGATATGTTGTGAGCACAGCCTTCCATGGCCATATATAGAACATGTCTATTTTATATTATTTGAAGATGACTGCATGGTCTTACCATACACCTACTATGAAAGTACCTGTATTTCAGATCCTTCTGTCTGTTGATCATGTTGAAAATGTACTTTCCTATTCCACCATGCACCATACTATGCAAGCTGATAGTCATTGCCTCTGCAAGAGTGATCTACCCCAGGAACTACAATATTTATGTACAGTTATTGGTCAATACAAACTTTGCAGTCTTGTCTAACACTGTATCATAGGGGGAGAAATTGATAATGGCCATATAATTATCTTTTCACAAATTGCATTATGTCAGTCATGCTGAATTGGACAGCTGTTGGTAACTTAATGACATGGATCATATAATGTCAATTAATTATTTTTTCATGAGTTGCATTATGTCAGTCATGCTGAATTAGATAGCTGTTGGTAACTTAATGACAAGATCATATATCAGTATGTCATGAGGCTGAATATATGATATATATGATCAAGTTATTTGTTTTGTAATCATAGCTTATCATGGATCGACGGTCCCCGTGATGCGATAACTCCTTGAGAAGGATTGATAAAACAGTCGGTGTCGCACATCATAGACTTGCAGAGCTTAGGCAGTTGTCGAAATTGCGGATCAGTGGGACATTTTCCACCAAGTGACCATGTAAACGAGGTGATATGGGGCAAAGGTATTCAGCTTTCTGGGTCCAACCAGACAGTGTTTAGATTCTTCAGAAGAAGTTATACTCCCTCGCGAACGGAACCTCTCGCGCCGGCTCCACGTCTGCAAGTATCCCATCCGCACAGACCTCGTAGCTCTCAGGATCGACCGACATCTCGGGCAGTGCATCGTTGCACTTCATATTTTCTCAGATGCTTTGGTTGCTTTTTTTTAGCACCATTAAAGTAAATGACCTTAGTCATCGACCGACAGCCCGTAGCGGGTGTATTCTTTGAGAGGCTACAGAGTGCGGTAATGTTTTTGTCGAACGTGTGCTTGGAGATGAAAGCGTACGAGTTACGCGCGGCCGATCCAGGTAAGGAGCCCCACATTGGACGGCCGTAGGCAGGTTGGACGGTCGGGATCGAGGCGTTGGCATCACCCATCTGACAGGAGGAAGTGAGCGACGAGATGCACATGGGAGTACATATATGTGGATGAAGGAGAAGGATATGGCGAGTGCACGACACCAAATGAAGCTCTCTCGATGGGAAGGCGTAGGCGGGTTCAAAGAAAGAAGTCGAAATATGACAAACATACCTGTACCCACACGATGACACCAGATTTGAGGACCGTCTCTGGCTTAGCACCAAAGTTTTCAGGTTTCCACAGGATAAGGTCTGCGAGCTTCCCTACTTCGACTGAGCCGACGTACGTGCTGATGCCGTGCGTGATAGCGCTAACGTATCCGTGCTAAGCCCAATGGCATCCGGGTACCGAGAAATGAGTAAATGCACAACTCACGGATTAATCGTATACTTGGCAATGTACCTCTTCACCCTCCTATTATCGCACTCTGCCGAGTCACCGAGATCCACCGGCGGTCCCCTGCACGTCTTCATCTTGCTCGCAGTGCGCCACGTCCGCGCGACGACCTCGACGACACAGCCCATCGCCTGCAAGTCTGAGCTAATCGTTGATATCGCGCTTGTATCGTGGAGCGCGGCTTCTGATGCAATTGTCTCGGCGAGGATGAGCAAATCGGCAAATGCGAGGTCTTCTGGAATGTTTTTGTCGAGGTAGTGGCAGACCATGAGTATTTTTTGGATGAGAATCGGGATATGGGTGGGTTGGGGTGGGTTGGTACAGTGCACAGCACTTACGTCGTGGTGCTCGTCGAGGTTGTTGGTGGCGTAGGGACAGGCGGTATTTGTAGAGGATGAGAACAACCTCTCAAGGCCACAGACGATGATGATATCAGGCGCGTGACCACCACCTGATGTTTGCAGAACCGTTAGATGGAGACCATGCGATTGAAGCATACACCCACTGGCACCCTCCGCGAAAAGTATGATTGGTGCATCCTTCGAAAGCCTCCGAAATGGTACCTACATCGATGAGACACAATGAAGAAGTAGGAAAGCACGATAACTCACTCTCGACGAACCCACTATCTGTGTGTGGATATTGACTTGTCAGCATGCTTGGATTCCCCGATCGATCCGACAGCACAATGCACCCACCTGTACATACATCATATATATCCGCCACATTCAAGCACTTGGAGACCGCAGCTGGTGTGCTCCCCCAATCTTCATGCAACTTCAAGCCCACCGCACCAGCCTCAATGACCTCTTTCATCGCCGCCATTTCCTTTCCCGTAAACGAAAAATTCATCAATAGACGATCTATTGCAGCCAGCACATGCTAAATATAAAATGGACTCGACGTGCACGTCCGTCGCGTTGGTACCCGTGCTCGGACCTCCCCCAATCATTGTCGTCGGTACAACCGCGAGGGCTTCTGGGAAAAGCTGTGGATAGATGTAGTATACATGAGCGTGGATAGCAGCTGCGGTGATGATAAACCTTTCGCCGGCGATGACCTCGGTGGAGGAGCCTATGACCAGGCAGGGGTCGACGCAGTCCATGTCATACGGGTTACTAGCTTTTCGGATTGATACCGTCCTGAACGCCAATATCTGCCTGTCGTGGGTCATCAAGTGTGTGGTGTGTGAGAAATCACAGGAGTGTATGCACCTTATAGATTCCGGACCAGTCCACGACGACGGAATTGGTGATGACGAGATCGAGTGCTCCTTTGCAGTCTTTCGAGTCTTTCGAGCTCTGGCCAGTCGCCTGGCCATCCCATCTCAGATGGTTTTACCTGGAGGGACTATGAACACCGTGACAGGGAAGGACACACCACCTCGGATCGCCAAACTTGACCTCGTCACCATAAACAGCTTGGAACAGTCACCTTCACGAAGATAAGGAAGCACGGCGATGCCTATCGAGTCCCACTCTATCGTGATCCAGACTTGTATCGCCAAGTCGGACAGGGTCGCCAGCTGTTGGCCCATAGCATCGAGATATACTCTTCCCTGCCCAAGCCATAGGTGTGTCGAGTTCAGGCACGTGTGCAAAGCCCCAGGTTCTCGACGGTACCGATCCCGCTCTGGCCGAGAGCCGTGCACCAGTTTCCACCTTTCCTTCCAATCGCCATGTTCCACAGTTCCAAGCGTACAGCTGTGCCTGCGGGGGCATGGAGTCACTTGTACATTGCCTTGACACGATCGAAGGCAAGTTTCTTGTTCGTCCCGACGAAGTGGTGGTGCGAGCCAACTTGGATGGGACGGTTGCCCTTGTTGGAGATTTTGAGTTTGATGTGCTCACGTCCCCGGTCGATAATGATGCGCTCCTTCTTTGCGATGATCACGCCAGTGGACGCGCAGAGGCCAAGTAGTATGAGGAGATCGTGAACCTTGCGAAGATGGGGAGAAGTGAGAAAGGTGAAATTCGAGAGCGCCTCGGCTACAAGAACTGATCCCCGATGCCTGTGAGCAGGCTAAGGACTTCGAGTTGTTGTGGGATACATACTTGCTGTACAGACAAGCGAAGCAGCGCAGAGCCTGTCCGAGGCCATCAGTTCTATACACTGGTGGTGCCAAAATTCGAGGGTCCACAATGTCACCCGGTCATCCTTTCCCACTCGGAGTGACCAGGAGAGCCTAGAGGTACCACATTTCCGACGACTGGCCAGAGTGCTCCAGAGTGGTTCTCGTGTGCGTGGGCACTACAGGAAGGCTCGTCTACGATGAGGAACTAGATGCTACCATCCTTGTTCCAGTTTCTTCAGCCGCAGATTTTCCTATCGTAGAAGACGTCGACCTGTCTTGGGAGCAGTTCATGGTAGCCACGTCACGTATGATCTCTTGCATGGTGCGGAGCGACTGGTCCCAGGACGGTGTCGACATGTTCGTCGAGTTTTGGTCTAACATACTGAACCACCAATGGAGGTACTCGGACGACGAGTTCAGCCAACGAGCGCTACTAGTTTACCAGGGCATCCAGCGCGCAAACGCTGGCACTTCGCCATAGGCACCAACCACAGCTGGTCCCTCGCCAAGATATGCACGGTCATACTTACTCAAACGCGCCAGGATCTCGTGCATATGGCACGTGTACTAGAGATCGAGAAGCTTCAGAAGGTGAGTGAATTGCCCACCGTTTTGTGTGTCATTTCACCGTCGGTTAACTCATCTCCTATGCACCTCCTCATTCTCCACCCACTCCCGCCCCTTCTCGCAAACCGGTCACCCGGTCCTTATTTATCGGGTGATCTCTGTTTTCCCCACGGATCGCGTCTCCAACCTGTCTATCTCCCGAACGGTTTTCACCCGCTACTCCTCATTGCTGCCCGCGTTTATCTGCACCCCCTTCTCCAGGCTAATGATATGTTGTGTGCTCTGTATAACGCGCGCTCCCCCGGGCCTCATGCACGGTCGAAGTCGGTAAGCACCGTCAACTACTCCCCTCGCTTCTCACCCACTAAAGCTAAGCGCCTTAAAAAAGGGGCGCTCTCGAAACCGTTCCGACCTGCTCTCTGTATGTGCAGTCTGCCTCGGCCGACACCCCCATCGCATTGTCGATTGCAGGAAGAGCTCACGTGGAACAAGAAGCATCACACCCTTGCCATCCGCATCGCCAAATCCCTCTACACTCGCGATCGATCCCGCAGGATCTGTACGCAATGGCAACGAGAGGGAGGATGCCAGGACCGACATTCCCCGCTCCATATCTGTTCTGGGTGTGGCGAGGACACGCACAGTGCTTGTACCTGCCCTCGAGCGCAGAGAGCAGGTACCCCAAACCCCTTACAGGGTTGAATGCCTGGGTGTGAGAACTCAGCTGTTTTGACTTTATCTCCTGTCTCTCGAAAATCCTGGATGGTTTATGTTTAGCTTTCATTTTAATGTTTCCTGTCTACAGGTCCTTTTAATAAACCTGCATTGGGACACATGCTTCGGATTTCAATCAATGTGTAAACAATGAGTTTAGCAAAGGGTGCTACTAAGGCCCCTTTCCCCTCCAGTTAATTGAATCAGTGCTGGGCCCTTTGCAGTCTCCCCCTCTTTGTATTATCCATAAGCCAGACTCTATTCAGAATTTTTCTTTCCTGTTCTCTCCATCCCCTGAAACCCATTCATTCACTCACAGATTCAGACAGAAGACTTCCCCAAAAGTTTATTTGTTAACCTCCTACCTACTGCCTGGATCAGAACTCCACTAGTAAGCAAACAGCACTATCTCCTGTTGATTGTAAATGGAGTTCTGTAGGTGCAGAAGCTGGAGGCCTTAGGCCTGGCATCCTTATCCCTTGTCTACAAAATCGAAGCAAGGTGTCAAATCAGTTTACCACTCCTAGAAAATGTCCAAGACTCCAAAGACCGAATAGCGTCCCAAGCAAACCAAAGACTCGAAGGAAACTATGTTGTGGAACTGAGCAGGATTCCCTGACTGACAGTCGGTGCACAAATGGATCCATGTTCGGAATTATTGTACAGAAAGCACTGCAAAACGATGGTGAGGACGATAACGATGGTAATATACTGGATGCATAATGCATATTATATATGCGAACGAATGAACACTATGCGTCGGTCAACCCGCCTCTACACGGTCACGATATGCATGTGGGGAAAGGCTTCTCCGCCAACAAATCAAAATCACGGGAGAGATCGATCAATACCTCATCTCGACCACCAAATGCAATGTCATAAGCATAACATACGCAAAGAGCAGGAACACGCCCCACTGCCTGGTAAGCATGTACCCGTTCATAGGCACCACGACCAGCGTGACGAGGAGCAAAGCAAGAAGGCCAAGGCTGCTGCTGACGAGGGTGGGCGTAAAGTATAGGCTGTACGGTTCGCCACCTTTCTGTGAGATGATGTAGGAGCCTGAGATGCCTACACCAAGAAGAATATTGACCATGGGCCCGCCAAAGCATGCGGAGAAGCCCATGATGGGTGCAAAGACCTGTGGTTGAGAATGGAAGAGAGTCAGCCGCGTATAAAGAAGGGAGGGGTGTGGCACACGTACAGCTACGCTCATGTTGGCCACGAGATCCGCGAGCGAGTTTCCCACTGCGAATATTGTAAGGCCGATGATGGCATCTGACAGACCAAAAATGAAGCCGAATGCCTGGGGAGAAAAACGTCATAACGTAGATAGAAAAGGATACCACGAAATGACGCACCTGGAGAACGTTGACCACTTCGTCAGCAATAGCCATGATCCATACGATGGCAACTAAGAAGCCCATCGAGCACCGTGCCATCCGGGCAGTCAGGTGTGCACCCTCGTCCGCAAACACCAGCACGAGTAGTCCGACTGCTACGCCTCCGACAGCCGTCCCAGCGAGTATCCATTCGATGTGGTCAGTCCCACCTACGCATGCAATCAGCACAATCCACCTCATTTCACAAAAGCCAACACCCACTGAATAGCACGGCTGCACAGAAAAGTGAGCCAAACACACACTGAGCGGCCATCAGCCACTTGTTAAACTCCATCTCATGAAGGTCCTCCTGCATACCCTCCTCTGCTATCAATGCCCTCTCCACGCCCTCTTCTTCGAACTCCACGAGCCGCGCCGACTGAGGACTACCGTGATGATGATGGCGATGTCGTGCCATCTTTTCTTCGTGCCCACAATCGGTTCCGTATGGCATCACGACAACAGGAAGCGTTAGCGTCAGAGCCATGACAGCGGGAGCGGCGAGCAACGCAGCAATCTTCCCCAGGAGCGTCTTCGACCCGAAATGGTGGAGCGAAGGAAACAGGATATAAAACGTCCTTGCGAGGACATGGTAGATCCTCTGCCCTTTCGTTAGGGGGACGTACCGCTCAACATCCGTCGACGCATCGGACAGGACAGGTGAGGCTGGGGTGTGCGAGATAGATGGTATTGTCGGGGGTGAGAGTGGTGAGCGGGAGAACATGCCCTCCTCGAGGACACTCGGTAGACGGCTCTCTTCGTGCTCTCGGTCTTCACCGATGGACGACCGTAATAGACGCGGGGAACGATCATTGAGCGGCATGTCGAGGCCTGTTGGTTGTTCTCCTTCGTGGTCTGCACCAGTCAAGCTCGGGGGAGTGCGAGACCCCGAATGGCGTCGGTGGCGGTGGTAGTGGCCACCTGCATATGGCGCCACGGGAGAGTCGAAAATGTTGAGGGATGCACCAGCGGCTTGGTTCTGCAGCGATGCGACGATATCGCGAAATTCGAGTGCGCCAACGAGGGAGAAGGAGGGCATTTGGGTGAGGTGTGCGGGGGTATGGATAGGGGAGGGGGTGCGAGATGATTTTTGAGGATGCTGGAGGTGCGTCTGGACGGTTATCTTCGGTGGATTGTGGCCAGACGCTGCTTGCGCGTGCACAGGCCTTGGGGACTCGAGGGTCAAGGTATCAGAGGATGAGGGGGAACTCGCTGGAAGAGGAGCTGGAAGGATATCAATGAGACTACTGGACGAGAAACGTGTTTATCGAGACTCACGCTGGTCACGGTAGGGTTCGTTATCTGTATAGGGTTGCATGGGTGGTTCATTGCTCTGCTCTGCCCGAATGAGAGCCTCGACTCGGCGCTTCCTCTCGATTCGACGCTCCCACCAGCTGCCTACTATGACGGTGCACGCATAACAGATGTACAACAGGATTAGCATACCAGACTCCCAGCTTTGTATTTTTCCGTCTCTAAGTATGACGAGGAGCATGATGATTGCTGTTGTGAAGAAGCCTACGTCGCGGAGGAATGGGACGGGGTTGACTCTAAACGGGCGAATGATGCACATAGATCCGACGACACAAGATACGATGAAAGTGGCTGCGCCAAGGAGCTCGCCTATGGCGAGGCTACCTGAGTCGGCACGCATGGCGGAGAAGGTGCCAAAGACGTCCGGGCTCGCGTTTCCAAAGGCAAGGAATGTTACACCAGCCACGTTCTCGTCAAGGCCAAGGAACTGAGAAATAGTGGCGAGGTTGGGTGTGAAAAAGTCGGATGCAGATATGCCGAGGGTAGAGAAGAGAAAGAAGAGCCATAGAAGGAGGGCAGAGAATACGAATGGGCGGATGCTGGGATCGGAGCAGAAGTATATTTGTAGGTATGGAATAGACAAGACTGTGTCAGAGACTGGACATTCTTGTTGGACATGGGTACATTGCGACGCCGATTGCGCTTGATATTCGAGAGGCCGGCACTGGGATGGTATTCAGGAGCTCGATCCTGAAATGGGGGTGAAAGATGATACCGCGCGAGAACGTACCTGTGAGTGCTCGAGCGTCAACGTAGAGGGTGTACTACGCTTGTAGAACGACGGCGATCTCGAGTGGTGGAGCTGATAGTCGTACGGGAGCTGCGCGTACCTGCTCCGAGACCAGAGAATGCACTGGATGAAGAGACAGGTGAGAAGAAAAGCCCTGGCGTTTCTGGAGGACATCGCTGAAGCTGAGCAAAAGGCAGACGAGAGCCAGGCCAGATCACATCCAGTCGCCGTGTAGACGAAGCCAAGGTGCACGACGCAATGTGCATGGACGCAGTCGGACAACCTCCGACATGACTTGATTACATCATCCACCACCTTCCTTCTTTGGAAGCGTAGGTTAACTGCAGCCGTGGCTTTTCTATCATCCAAGAGCGTATTATGCGCGTCATCGCACTCCAACGGTGAGACTTACCGCTTGGAAGGTAAGTAGATTACATTGTATCAGCGCTTTGGTTTCAAGTCACATCGCCTGGCCCATAGGAACATGCCTAGCCTACTAACTGGTTAGTGTTGCCCGTCGTCCCTTGGCCCGTGGCATCCTCATGGACTCGCGGCATGTCTGGGGGACGGTGATTCATATGCACATTGGAACGTTTTTTCCACTTCTTGCTTCTCTATATCTGATAGATCCGGTCGTACCAAGCGAATTTCCCCATCTACTTCGCGGGCCTGAATGCTTGGCTTTGTATATGCGGGGCATAATACTGGTGATAACAGTGAGTACATGTCGGTTTACGATTCGGCTTTTGTCGTACTGCGTTGGGCAACTGATCTTGGACACTGCCAATATAGTTGGGGGGAATAGTGCTTGAATATAACTATGCGAAGGGCTGATACAGTTCGGCAGAATGATGGACTAGAAAACAGCACCATCGCAGACGATTTGGTCGCGTTACCATGGGCTAGGTGTGCGGTCTGACCTTCTCCTGTTCGACCTTGGGATTTTGATTCGTCAACATCGGGGTCTAACGATCCCGTAGTCATGTTTCAAATGTTTCCGCGTGGCTGCATAGCATGCTCGTATCCATGGCAAGTTCTTTCGTCCTCTTGGGTCCAGCTCAGGTTTGCAGGTTCGATTTTGAGTCTTCCCCATCCAAGTCTGAGTCTACCCTCGTTTCAATGCTTCCAAGGCCTGATGGGTGGTCTTGACGACATATACGCTAAATATTTTTCTTTGCGCTTGTATTTTCGTGCCGACTAGCTTCTCCAGCCTGCCACGCTTCCTCGACTTTCTCTGAGTTGATGCTGCTCTCGCTACGCCGTCACTGACACCGTCACCTCCACCCATGTTTTTTTGGTCGTCGCTGCTGTTGCCCGATGCCCATCGACTCACCCCATCACATTGCATGCGCTCTCAACTTCGCACTCGACCTGGTCCAAAGGTAAGCATTTGACTGTGGTCTCCAGGGCTTCAATCGATGTGTTTTGTGGCACGAGTCTCCGATGCTGATCCGTCTCGATTTCGAGTGTTAATCGATTTGTCGAAGCATTTGCGAAAACGGTGGCCGAGGAATTTACTTTCAAGATGAGCGAATGACGTGGAATGTGCTTTCACCATCTAGCCTCAATTGGTCAGTGGGGAAAAGAGCTAGGACGGCTGGGTCCATAGTTGTAAAATGTAAATAGGCAGGACCTTCCCGAACGAAGGGAAACCAGGTGACGGTGAAGTGCTGGATCTGAACGGGTGATTAGTGAACAGATTATAAGCAAATGGACCAGCACACTCTGGAGTCACTGGTGCGGACCAAAGAGTCCATGGAAGCCAGTCGTTCCTTCTCGACGAGTCTCGCTGGTGGGATCGACTGCACTAGGCACTGGTCCATCACAAGCACGTTCTATCAACGTTGAGCGTGATGACCGATGACCGTGTCATCGCCGAAACAGTCACGCTGTCTCCTCTGACTGGGCATCATCATAGCCCACACTAACCGTTTCCATCTGATCGCTCACATAGGCTGCCCTTGAAAAACTTCCCCCAACCTCTCACTATGGCCAACGCAGATGCAGAGCAACCACCCAAGATGAAGCTTGCCGTCCTTACTTCTGGCGGCGACAGCGCAGGAATGAACGCCGTTGTTCGGGCTGTCGTCAAAGCAGGTATACTAAGGTATCACAACCTCCCGTTATACTGTACCACATATCTCACAACCACTGACCGTGCCCATCAGAGGCTGGGAGACGTGGATCGTGCGCGAAGGCTATGAAGGCCTTGTTCGCGGGAACACCGACCCCCCGACATCATCTACGCTCGACGACCCTGTCGCTGATCCAAGCGCCAGACAACGCGTGCGTGGCGGCAAAGCGACCAACTTCATCGCGAATCTCCGATTTGGAGACGGAGACCTCCTCCGAGACGGCACGGGTGATCACTGCAGCGGACAGACTCTCAAGGGTCGCTATATCGTCCGTGCGGGATGGGACGATGTTAGGGGCTGGTCCGCAGAGGTACGTTTAGTCGGTAATCGAGCGCAGCACTTCTCAACCTCGTGCAACAGGGCGGAACGCTCATCGGAACAGCGCGCTCCAAGACATTCCGCACACCAGAAGGCCGCCTTGCTGCCGCATACAACCTCATCAAGGAAGGCATCGATGCGCTCGTCGTCTGCGGTGGTGATGGCTCGCTGACGGGTGCCGATATCTTTCGCTCCGAATGGCCCTCCCTCATCAGCACGCTGCAAGCAAATGGCAAGATCACGGACGAACAAGTCAAACGGCATGGACACCTCCGTATCGTTGGGCTCGTTGGATCGATCGACAACGATATGAGTTTGACAGATCTCACGATCGGTGCACCGACAGCGCTACATCGCATATGTGAAGCGATTGACAACATCAATTCGACGGCGGCGTCGCACTCGAGGGCATTCGTACTGGAGGTAATGGGGAGGCACTGTGGGTGGTTGGCATTATTGGCCGGTGTTAGGTCAACGTTTATATCCCTCAGAGGAAGCGCCGAATGAACTGATACATCGCGACAGTGCTGGCGCAGACTTTATCTTCATCCCCGAGAGACCACCCCAGTCAGACCCATGGGAAAATGAGATGTGTGAAGCAATCTACAGTGTATGTCTCTCCTTACTTGCGAACCGTCCACCTCATCTCATTGATCCACAGCACCGTGAAGTGGGAAAACGCAAGACCCTCGTGATCGTCGCCGAAGGTGCTCATGACAGCAATCTCAAACCTATCCGTGCAGAATACGTGAAGGAAGTATTGACCGACCGTCTTGGCCTTGATACGCGTGTTACTACCCTAGGACATACCCAACGCGGAGGGAGGCCATGCGCTTTCGATCGTATTTTGGTGAGTGGTTTTGACAATCCATCGTGAGCGTGTCCCGATATCTCAATCAACCATACGTAGCCTACGTTACAGGGCATGGAAGCCGTCAGGGCGCTTCTAGAGGCAACGCCAGATACCCCTTCGTACATGATAGGCGTGCGAGAGAACAAAATCACCAGAGTACCTCTCATGGAAGCGGTTGCAATGGTACTATTCCGACTCCTCTGGGGATCGCGCACTCATCGGACCCCTCTAGACACGGGCAGTTGCTGATGCCATTGCCGCCAGAGACTTTACAAAGGCAATGTCATTGCGCGACCCAGAGTTCCAACAGAGTTTGGAGGGGTTTATCACCACGTCTACACTTTACAAGGAAGGGCTGCTCTCTGAAGACAAGGTAACTTATATCAGGCACACCGATCCGAATTATTCTGATCTTGACTTATAGCGAATGCGAGTGGCCATCATGCAGTAAGTCAAGGGACTTTGCGTATATCTATGAGACCCTCAGATCTTCCAGTATTGGTGCGCCTGCAGGTGGTATGAATGCCGCGACCCGCGCCGCAGTGCGGTACTGCATCAAACAGGGTCACACGCCCCTTGCGGTGCACAATGGTTTCAGAGGCCTCCTCGATGATGCAATCCACGAGCTCTCGTGGCTCGGTGTAGACGGGTGGATGTCTCGGGGTGGATCTGAACTCGGGACGAACCGCACATTGCCCGACATCGATCTCGGGGCCGTTGCCTCCCGCTTCCAAGAGCACAATATTCATGGACTGATGCTCATCGGTGGATTTGAAGCCTTCAATGCGCTGCTGATCCTCGAGAATGGACGCAAGTACTACCCCGCGTTCCACATCCCGATGGTGCACCTCCCCGCGACGATCTCGAACAACGTGCCGATGACCGAATTCAGTCTGGGGAGCGATACGAGTCTGAACGCGCTCGTCGATGCATGTGATGCGATCAAGCAGAGTGCGAGTGCGAGTAGGAATCGGGTGTTTGTCGTCGAGACCCAGGGCGGCAAATGTGGGTACATCGCTACGATGGGTGCACTGGCGGTATGTCTTGTGATGACTTGGTGAAATTGGAGCGCTGATGCGTGTGTTGACTAGACTGGTGCATCGTTCGTGTACACGCCTGAGCGCGGGATAGATCTCGATCTGCTCCGTGCAGATGTCAAGTTCCTCAAGATCCGTTACGGTCTCGATGCCAAGGGCAAGAGTGAAGGACGCCTCGTCCTGCGGTGTGTATCCCTATCTCTCTTTCTCACATGTCATATTAACACGCACGCTCACACCAGCAACGAATGCTCATCTGCCGTGTACTCGACTGACGTGCTCATGAAAATGTTCAAAGAGGAAGGAAGAGATCTCTTCGACTCGCGCTCTGCCTCGCTGGGACACATCCTCCAGGGGGGCGTTCCCTCCCCCATGGACCGTGCCCGCGCTGCGCGTCTCTCCTTGCGCTGCATGGCCTTCCTAGAGGAGCATCACGCAGTACTGCAAGCGCAGCCCCCGAAGGTGCGGCAGGCGCGGCCGGAGAGCGCGGCTGTGATCACGATCCAAGGGACATCGTTACGATGGGTACCTGTGCAGGAGATGGTGAAACATGCGGATATGAAGAATCGGAGAGGAAAGGAGATGTGGTGGGCTTATGTGAAAGATTTAGTGGAAGCATTGTCTGGGAGGTCCGAGTTGGTGTAAGTAGGTGGGGTGTATTAATGAGATCTTTTGTTTTGTAACCATAGAATTCGCCTTAGACAAGAGAGCACTACTCTACAAGAAATATCCAGCTATCTATATACGACTACTGAATGCCAATGACTTCATTCATGAAGTGAGGTTAAATCTTCATAAAGAGTAAGTGGGCGCTTTCCATAATGCTGAATTCGATGCTGGCAAGGGCAGTTTGGAGCCTGAAGAGAAAAAGACCGTGTGTCGGGAAATGAACATCTAGACACCTGGGAAACAACAGTACGCGAAGAGTGGGCACCTCCTGAACGAAAGTAAACCCGGTAAAAGCTATGGCTCGTTTGGCCTCGTCCCATGGGGTGTCATCTTGCACAATAATCATGAATGATTTAACGGACATACTGGGCATGATTGGTGTTGGTAGTGGCGAAGAGTAATAGTGACTGGAGGATAATAGGGGGTTGCTCCAATAATATGCATGCCGCATGACATCATAGGACCGGTCCGCACCTCCACTCTCTAATGAACTCTTTCACACTTGCATGTTGAAGTTTTTTATCTTGAGCTCTCATACCATGGTTCTTGTACTGATCTGACTACGATAGAGCTACATACCGCGTCCATAACTGTACAGCACTTACTACATGAGCACGCAGCCAAATCCAGTTCGTCCTTGGCTTTTCGCGGTGCCGGGCTCTGGCGCCTTCAAGAGTGCTGGGTGGTAACGACTCCATCAGACTCTAAATATCCATGAAGTAGTATACAGTTAAACAGATCAAATGAGCAATCATACCGATGTTGGCAACGATACCGGCAAGGGCAGAATGGAGAGTCGAGACTGGAGAGAGCGGTGCCTGTGCTGGTTCCGACTACGAACATCTAAAAAGTGCGTCAGGAAATGTACATCTAGGCATCAGTACAAGAAACTTCTACGCTCGTAACCCTGCCAGAATTGGATAGTACTACAGCCCGGATTGGAGGTTCGATCGCCATTTCATGCTCTGTGCTGAGCGTGGCATCTTTCATATTGCGTCATCCTTGTTCAGGACTCTCTCCAGTCACTGATACGAATATTGAAGGGGTCTGAAATCAGCGCCGAAGAGTTATGCTCGTGTTCCTTGCATATTCTTTCGCTGGATTTATCACGCAGCGTCATATACTCGTTTAGGAGTGCTACCATCAACTTTGCTCGTGCAGGAATAAGGTACATATGCCTGTCGCTGCCAAGTTTGATGAGTATGCGCATTGGATGGCCCGAATCATGGAATCTGGATGATGATCGGAGTGCGGCAAATTCCGACACTAGAAAGCATTTTGTCTCGAGCTAGTATTGTCCGCAGTGCGATGTACTTTACTTAAAACCACAAGGGACGCGGTAAGTGTTGAGCACGTTCATGTCGTCCACAAACACGTCTCTGACAGAATGCCTCAAAAGTCTCGAGGTGAGAGCCTGCGTTCCTTTGGCGATACAATGCAGCTAACTTATCATAAAAGATGTCCGACTCCGAAGATCCATCGATAGAGCGTTGGAAGGACGCCCCTCATCTTCAACGCAAGGTGAACAAGATCTTGACTCGGCCGCCTCGTGTGCAAGGACATCTCCAGCTCTTTGGTTTCATGGTTTCTGAAGAACAACTTCTGAAACTTGCCAACATTGCATTTAAACATATGTGGCCGAGCCGCAAACCACATGACCGAGCAACCATGCTTTTCAATACCTGCTCGTACGTCCAGGACTCCCTTCGTATCCCCCAATGTTTCCGAGCATGTGCCAAAATTCCCCCTGGAATGAAAGTTCCTCCAGAATGTTTGGTAAAAAATGTTGGAGTTCGGATCCTGGCATTGTGGGCTGATTGTGATCCGGATACGGATTGCCCATGGCCGGGTCATGCGTGGGTGCTGAGGAAAAAGATCGGACGCCTACCGCGGTGGTGGGTTGATTATGATCCGGAACATTTTTGGCGTGGTAGGTCTAGCTGCCTGATTAAATGCAACTTTGACTGACTTTTGTCATACTAAATCAGATGCTTAAGCCTCGTTCCTATGGCCTTATCCCTTGTGTATGTATAATGTAAAGATACCGTCGAGCACGGGGGTTTTTTTTTTCATCTGTATCAGGAGAGGAGATAATGAGAGTGCAGAAAGTACAGAAAGTGTAACAGGAGACAATGATATTTACCCCCCATCTGTCGATGGAAGTGAACGATGTGGCCTTTGACACCAACTTGCAACCCAGCGTCAATACATCCACGGAGAAATACATATCGACAATATAGTAGGGAAGCCGTCCAGAATCTAACTGTAGACTCGAGCGGTCCACGTGCCACCTTTGCGATCCACGACCCTACCGAGCCCAGTGGTTCGCACCTCCACTCTCTAATGGAGTCTTTCATACTTGCAGGTTGAAGTTTTTTATGTTGAGCTCTCGTACGCATCTCTGATTCTTGTACTTATCTGACTACGCTAGAGGCTACATACCGCGTCCTAAGTACCCATAATTGTACCGCAGTTACATGAGCACGCAGCCAAATCCAGTTCGTCCTTGGCTTTTCGCGGTGACAACGCTGGTCTCTGGCGCCTTCTGGTGCTCTTCTCGCTTCCTCGAGTGAGGCTCGCGGTTCGCAGTCTTGTCCGCCACTGTGATACCTTGCCCGTGACATTCTTCTACGGTCCATGGTCCAAGTCCAGCGAAGAGATCACATATATCTTGGGACCGAGTAACGAGACGAGGGATGTCGAAAACATTTGCGTACGCAAGGTTTGTAACACGAGGAATAAAGAGACTGGAAATATTACACCTATCCAGGTGTACCAGGTTTACCAGGTCCCTTGAGGGCGCGACGTCATCGAATGATCGTATTGTGGACAGGTAATCCAACTGGTTGTTACTGAAATTTACCGTGGTTAGCAATGGCTCAGACAACTGATATCAGGACAAACATACACATTCCTGCTATCGACCTTCCTAGGTGAAAGAAATACAATTTTCGCAATCATTTCGCTGGTCACTGCATCACGGACATTGTATCCAACTATAAAGATGGGATGAAGCGAAGTTTCTGAGAATAAATGACATACACACCAATGCAGAGCAGTCGACACCTGACAAAGTATTTAGCTCCCTTAACACGCAGCTCATTCATGTGACGACGTACAATTTAGCCACGGCGATATCCACAAACGGATCTTTGTTATGAGGTAGGGCAAACCACTCTGGTAATGGATTAGGTCAGACCGATTGCACATGCATGGACATACTATGGGCTTTGCCTGATCGGAGTCGATCCATCAAGCACTGCATGCAGTCTAGAAATGCAGGTATCGAGGCCGTTTCTTTGCTGCCAAAGAGTTTGCACCGATCGGCTAGCCATCGTCGCGGGAGCAGAATGTTGTGCAAGGGTGGGGAACCTCCATCAGAGTGAAGGTGAAGCGACAGGATGATTATGCTGCAAATCTCCTCCACATAATCATAAATAACAGAAATGTCCAAGCGAACACCTTTTAGGAGTATATACCTGCAAAATGTCACCCTCCTGCCCCAAAACCGTTACTGTGGCACACTCACTGCAAAGTGGACACTCCCAATGATATACAATTATCGTTGCACCCATCAAGAACCCTCGCAATTCCTTCGACAACGTATGAATCTCCCTGACTTGGACGTAGGGAAGGGATCCGATAGAAAAGATCGTGGTTGGCACACAAAGCAGAGTTTAGGACGAAAGGACGACCGCCGAATGTCAGGCCCAGGCGCGTCAGACGAATAACATCCATTAAGTATTTCCAAAAGTCGTCGCCAGACTGGAGGTAACGGAGCGTATCTTGAACGGACTCCTGGACAATCGTGACGCAACCAGAGGCATCCTCGATGGTGGACCAGTCAAGTTCGGCAATCGAGCCCTGGAAAAAAATAGGTGGATAAACCGCATTATACAGATGGACGAGCTGGTCCCTCATGCTGTGGCAGTTGTGAGACATGGATTATGGTAGCGAGAGATGAATTACCTCTCATTCCAGATTTTCTGAGGGTGAATGGTGCGCATCAAGTGGAGAATGCATACCTGTCGAAGATACACGGAGATTCGCGCATTGTATTGACCCGGATTCTCTGATGATTTCAGGATATGACTTTGCTTGCAACGAGCGTCGTGACATATGCCATCGAGAAGGAAGGGGAGGCACGGAACAGCTGATAACTGAGGGTTTCGACTGCAAAGTTCAATTCCTTTGACCTTGTGGCACAACCGTTTGCGTAGTTGTTCCTTTAGCCGGATGGTAAGATCCACCCTCAAGAAATGATTGGATTTGGAGCCACCGCAAAGGAAAGCGCCTTGTCGAACCGTGTAGGAACGGTCTGGTAGTTCAGTGACACCAAACACCCTTCTGGCTTGCTGCGTAGCAAGGGGTTCATCATCAGAGATGATCGAGGCTGCAAGCTTGACATATGTCCCGAATCGCTTTAGCAACTGGTTCATTTCGGAAAGGCTCGTGGAGCATAGAATGGATAACTGAGAGAGTGTAGCGTCGAAAGCAACGAGTGCGACAGCATCGTCGCCTCGGTCAAGAGATGACAATCCCAATCGGTAGATCTCCTCAACGGAGCCTTGTTGCAGTGACTGAAAGAGGCGGATCTAAAACATTCATGTAAGACACGCCTGCCTCATGTGGATAACAGTGGGTCATAGTACCTGATCTCTATCTGATGCATTAAGGCGATTCTGTGGAAGATTTAAAGCAAGTTCTAGGACACGTGCAGCGGTTGTCTCCTGCTTCAGAACCTTCTGTGCTGGCACTGAGAATGGACAATCCTTCCACAAGGTGTCCAGGATAATATTGACCCCATGCGTGAATGCTGCTTCGTCTTCCTCAACTTTCAGGCAGGATTGGATGGCCTCCATTAGCCTTCCATTCAGAAGGTAGACATCAGCCGCTTCGACATGTCTTCCATGAGACTCCAACACATGGATGCGGGCATCGTCTAAACCTTCCTTCTCTAGATATTGGAGCTCTGCGTCGATCGACGGGAACAGGGGTATCGGTGGCCTACAAGTTACCATCAGCACATTATTGCGAGCCTAGAAAGAAATCGATAAACCTCATGTTCTGATGGCAATAGTGCTGCCGACAGACAGCGAACAGGATACCATCATAGTCGGGGAATATCTTCCTGTGGTGGCGCTCAAACATGCACACGATTTCATCATGGTGTCCAGCACGGTTATATAATTTGGCGGCTTCCTCGAAGTCCCCACAGAGGACGTAGAACTCTGCGGCCTTCTGCACTTTCCCAGCACGGATATAGCATTCCGCGGCATTTTGGTAATAGTCAACTCTTTCTGCCTCGGCAGCTTCTTCGGCGCGACCGTGAAAGGCTTCAGCCGCGGTGACATAGGCTGAACGCCGTCCGTAAGCTTCAAGGGTGCACTTCGCATCTTCACGGAGTTGAAAAGCCTTTGCAATTCGGAGCTCACGAGGCGCATCTCCACGCTCGAAGCAGTAGATAGCCTCCTTATATCTCTCAGCAGACAGTAGCTTCCGGCCAGACGCTGCCCATTGTTCCGGACTAGTCCAGGCGACAAAATCGAGTATGTTAGCATTCGGAGGTGAGGGCCTGAGGAGATGCCGAGAAGACCAAAATGTCTGACTTAATTAAGTATGTGCAGGAAGATCACCGGAATCGGTTCATACCTGCATTGGCTGGCTCTTTTCAGATTTGTCCACGATGTACAGGTTATTCCTTGCTCGCGTTATTCCAACGTAGAGCATTTTGAGCTGTTCACAGCTCAGTATACATGACTGCGATAGAGAGGGAAGTTGCCTACCTCTGTACAAAGTAAAGCATACCGGCTTTCGTCCTTAGCAAATGATACAGATGTTGCGCTGTTTGTACAAGCACTTAAGACAAGACGCCATTGCGTATATTCCACGGGAGAGTCCTCAAAGAAGTTGTGAAGGAAAACCTACACACAATTTAGCCTTGCACACATGTGCCTGAGGTATGGTGGTACTCACATCATCGTATTCACAGCCCTTGCTCTCTTGAATGGTGCTGAACTTTACGTTAGCGAGCTTATCCAAGGAATCTGCAAACTTCCGTACAGGATCAAGGCTCTTTCTCCAACATGGACTCGCAGTCTGTCTCGAGCCGCGTCGTCTCTCACGAGAATGCCTGTAATAACGTCATGTGGTGTCGGGCATGAATATTTGGAATAGACAAACGTTGTTCAGAACCGAGTTCACTGCCGCTTTCCAGCTGTCAGCACCATCAGAAATAAGGACATGTAGAGACTCATACACTAGGCCAGCGAAGAACTGCTCAGATGAAAATGCAACATTTCCCCCCGAGAAACATATTGGCTCTAATCCCTGGATTACACTATGCTGGGGTTGCAAAGCATCAATGGTGTTAGGCCAAAAACGGACTATAAGGTCGATGACTGCTTGTGCACAGTTCACGATTCCACTATGCGAGCGGTAATTTGTTGTCAGTTCAAACATTGTGGGCTTGATCTGTGCCTTCTCAATTCCCATTTCTGGGTCCGCCTACGGGACCAGAATGTCTCTTGGAACCATGAGCGTAGTTCAGGCACGTACCTCAGCACGATATATGACGGCCTTCAGGTCTTCAAAACGGAAACTACACCCCGCAGTTATGGTCTGTGCAGTGTCGCCTGCCCAGAACAGACCTTGAGGGTTCCGGCATAAAATTCTCAAGACTATTCTTGTGTTAACATGGGGCAGGACAATAAAATTTGGTGCTCACGCAGGTTGTGGGTCTGTTATGTAAGAAGGCACGACTGGATTGACAGAGCGTAGTTTGTGGGTCTGTTATGTAAGAAGGCACGACTGGATTGACAGAGCGTAGTCTTTGGGCTTGCGGTGGCTGTACCGCTGCAGCCTCTTTCTCTCTCTCTCTCTCCTTCTCGTGCCCCGCCACTGGACCTCCGGTCGTTTTATTTCATTCTTCTAGCTTCGTTGTCACTCCTTACTCTTCCCTACTTCGTATCGTTAGTCACCGACAACACCAATGCCAGAGGACGGTGCACTGCTCACCGACCCTTCCAATGAAGTCTGTCCGAATTTTGCCGCTGATCTTTTCCGCCTCCTGCGCGATGATATCAGACGGGGAACCGAGGCCTCTGATGACGATGTCATCGCTCGTCTAGTCCAACTGTGGACACAAGACCACAACGGACGGCTTATACAGTGGACTGCTCAACGAGCGGCTGCAGCCCAAGCTGCTGACGAAGCGGAGCACCAGCGTGAGTTGCAAGAGGAAGAAGCCCAGAGGCTTGTCGAGCAAGAAACAGAACTCGAGCGTCTAGAAGCAGAAAAGAAGAAACCGAAGATGAATGACTTTGACGAGTCTAAGCATATACCCAACGTTCTCGCCCCCCGACCCTCGCAGTATGCTCTCCAGAAACTCAAACAGTATGAATTCGTCGAACTCTGGTACTTTTCTCCAGATGGTTATCGAGAAGCTGCCCGCGAAAATCGCTCCACGGCAGATGATGCCCTGGGTATCGCCAAGAGCGATGATATACTCACCCTCAAACCAGCCGCTTCCGTCAAAGCATCCAGAAATGCTCTTCTCGACCACGAGCTGCCTATAGCAGATTTCTTCCAAGCAAAGAATGCGTTCCTTCTGCAGGCGAAACAGAGTAACTGGCCCGAGAAACATCTAAATGCTTTGTCCTTCTTCTATTGGAACCTCGAGGTTCACCCCATGCGCACCACGCCTCATGGTGATGAGATCATTCTCACCTACGCATCCCGTGTTCGGCGCCAATGGCATGATGACCTGAAATCTGGCGTAGCAGGAAACATTTCCATCATAAACCCTGCACTTTTGCAGACTATTGGTTTCGAAGTTGGCGCAAGGCGCCAGGAGGAAACTTCCCGTCGTCACGAAGCACAGTTACAGAAGGTCAGTTCCCCCCATGACTTTTTACATCTGGCGCTGACTTATAAATGAAATTTGTCACCTTGTTGCATACCCAATCTGACTCGTGCATTCCCCGTGATCCCCTCCTGATCACAATGTGTGCGCTCCACACTCGCTTCAACCGTGCTGCCCCTTCCATGGCTACAGCACACGGAAACAACATTGTCCTACCCACGTTCTGGGGGCCGACACAGATCGGATCAGCCACAACCCGCTACAGCCACCACCCAGTCCTTTCAGGCCCAAAGCCTGTCTGCGTCCAACCCCCCTCGTCGCTCCGGAGCCTCAAAGGGACAGGACATGTCCAAAGGACCTAAGCCCCCGCGCTCAGCCTGTTCCATCTGCCTGGGACGTTTCTCCCACCTCATCCACAAGTGTGAGAGTGAGTCCTTGTGGGATGGCTCCGAAACCTACTGCAGGAGGGCCCCCGATGGGCGCCTCGTTACAAAAAAGGGTATCACCCTCTGCTCGGACTGGCAACGCCCCCAGGGTTGCAAATCCTCCAGTCACCCCCTCCGGCACCTCTGCTCGGGCTGTGGGAGCCCAGATCATGGAGTTCAGGACTGCTCTCGAGCGGAGAAAGCTTAAATCGCTGACACCCTACAACCCAGATACCTGGGAGGCTCTCCTTCGCTCTTCCGGACTTATCGCTAGATACCCCTACATACCAAAATCTCTCCGTACTGGATTCACTGTTAATATCCCACCCATCGCTACCACCTATGCCCCTCCTAATCATCCCTCCATAGTAACACATCACGATGCCTTCGAGGCATCCATAAATAAAGAGTTTACCCTAAAACGCTACCTAGGTCCTTATTCCCAATCGGACATCGAGTCCGTCATCGGAAATTTCCAATCCTCCCCTTTATCCATCATACCTAAGCTGGGCAAGCCTGGCAAGTTTCGTCTCATACAAAACTTATCTTTCCCTCACTCCCCTTCGCCCCTCGTGGCATCCATCAATTCTCGCATCAGCTCAGACCTTTTTCCCTGCTCCTACGGCACCTTTTCCATAGTCAGTCTTTTAATCTCCAAGCTTCCTCCTGGCTCCCAAGCCGCAATTTGAGATGTATCTGAAGCATATCGCACTGTGCCTCTCTGCCCCTCTGAATGGCAAGGTCTGGTGGTTAGGGTATCCCCAGACCTTTTCGCCATAGACACATGTCTATGTTTTGGTTTCGGCCCCTCAGGCGGCATTTATGGTGCCCTAGCAGGGGCAGGAGCTGATTTATTCCGAGCCAAAGGCATTGGCCCTGTCTCCCGCTGGGTTGATGACCACATTTTCTTCCGGATTCGGAAGGAGTATCTAACACAGTACAACCAGCACCGCACACAAGTGGCTGAATCCATCCATCGCAATGGAGGCCTGATTACACAGGGCGGGCGGCAGTGGTTCGAGGGTGACACCTTATCTGATGACCAACGCACTGAGTTTGATGAAGACCATATCTTCCCACTTTGTGACCTGTCTGATAGCTCCCCCCGCTCGGATGATGACTTTAAATACACCTACAACTTCGAGGACATTGACATGATCTCTCGACAGTTGGGCATTCCATGGGAAGCTTCGAAGGACATACCTTTCTCCTCGTCAGTAGTATATCTAGGTCTAACATGGGACCTCAACTACCGGACAGTCACCCTCAGCGATCCCAAACGCATCAAATACCTCCTCGCCATAAATGAATGGAACCTCTCCCGCACACACACCCTCCATGAGGTGCAGAAGTTGCATGGAAGGCTGCTGCATGCAACACTGGTCATTCCTCCAGGCCGCGCTTACCTCATTCACCTGGAAGCTATGCTTGCCATTTTTGGTGACTCCCCATTCAAACCCAGGACCCCACCACTTGGAACCGTCAAGGACCTCCTCTGGTGGTCCACCATCCTCAACAATCCACCCCGCCCTCTAACCATCCCTCATCCTGGTATCATTCATGACTTTATTGCCTTTTCCGACGCCAGCTCAGGCTTTGGGATTGGCATCACCGTCGACAAACAGTGGCAAGCTTGGCGGCTGTGTACAGGCTGGAACACAGATGGACGAGACATCGGCTGGGCAGAAAGTATTGGCTTTGAACTCCTGGTCCGACACATCATATCATCTGGAGCCTCCAATATTTGTTTCAAACTTTTCGGAGACAATAGAGGAGTGGTCGAAGGGTGGTGGAATGGCCGCAGCCGGAACAAACCCACCAATGACACCTTCAAGCGCATCCACTCCATCCTGGACAGAGCCGAGTGCACAGTCATCACCAGATATGTCCCAAGCAGTGGTAATCCAGCAGACGGACCTTCACGTGGCATTTATCCCCCCTTACGTCTCCGCCTTCCAGCAGTCCCCATCCCCCATGCCCTGCGGCCCTTCATCGAAGACATATCTGACAAAGATTGTGCCACACCCCACCAGCAATCGTTTCATCATCCATCCAGTACCAACAGTACTCGTGCAAAACCATCCAAGCGGCAGCGCCTCGCGTGAGTCTTCAGTCAGGCGTCACAAGTCTACATACCCTGCCGACCTCACACCCGTCCCCTCATCCCTCCGTCCCCTTTGCCCTGCCCGTGACCGCTTAGAGCAATGGAAACCTCTCATCGCATCTCGTCCTCAACATGGCAGTAATCTACCATTGCTATCTTCGGATGAATTATCCCGCATTGAACGTGTCGTAACTCATGCTTGGGCCGACAGTACCAAGGAGACTTATGGTTCCGGACTCCTTATATACCATGTTTTTTGTGACAGCAAACACATCCCGGACGCTCACCGTGCCCCCGCTAGCTCCATTCTAATCTCGTCTTTCCTGTCAAACCTCGCGGGATTTTACTCCAGTGCCACCGTTTCAAACTATCTCCAAGGAGTACGTGCCTGGCACATAATCCACGGCCTGGACTGGACTATAAAAGACGACGAAGTGAATGCCCTCCTCAAGGCAGCAGCCACACTCGCTCCCCCTTCATCTAAACGCAAACCAAGAGAGCCTTACACCATAGATACCATCGCCACAATTCACCGGAGCTTGGATCTAGACACCCCCTTGCATGCTGCCGTCTTCGCCTGCCTAACCACTATCTTTTATGCAACCGCACGAGTCGGTGAATTTACAGTCCCGAAACTGGATGCATTTGACCCCCTCAAGCATGTCAAACTCCAAGACATGCGCCGTGAAAGTGACCGGAATGGCAGAGAGATCACCAACTTCCATCTCCCCCGCACCAAAGCAGCGCCCCAGGGCGAGGATGTAAATTGGGCCAGGCAGAATGGTCCCTCTGACCCGGAATTCGCCCTCGACAACCACCTTCGTGTCAACAATCCGCTACCAGAGTCTCCACTCTTTGCATATAGAGACGGCCCCAAAGGAATCTTAAAACCTTTGACCCGCAATAAATTTATTTCCACACTCTCCCTCGCAGCCAAAGCCACAGGCATCAAGCCTCTCAGTGGCCATAGCCTCCGCATCGGTTCAACTCTTGAATATCTCCTCCGCAACATTCCGTTCGACGTCGTCAAAGTCAAAGGCCGATGGGCCAGTGACGCTTTCCTCTTATATCTGCGCCGCCATGCCCAGATTTTAGCACCATACATGCAAGCCACTCCGGAGCTCCACGAATCTTTCCTTCGCTACACCATGCCCCCAGTTCGTGGCCAGTAAGCTTTTTCGAAGACGTCATAGGTCACGAATGGGTCATCATCAAGAGGTAATCTTGGGCAGCGCTCGTCATCTTGGAGGTCAGCGGCAATCATCGTTGCCAACTGTCGCATGTTGTTACTAGTGTAGCATGAGTGATGAGGGTATAACAAGACCTACACGATCGAACGTAATGAAGAGTGGGAAATCGTGGTCACCCAGTTCACCGAATTTTTGGGGAGTTCCTGAGTGGCATTCTCGAGGATTAGGTGACTTCATTGTTGGAATCTTTTGCTTCCCTGTGTAACAAACTCTACGTTCGTTGAGCTCCTCCCGGGTATATCCCGCCAATGCCAAAGACTCCAGCAAATTGTTGAAGTCTTCTTCAACATTGGCGCGAAGGACCCGGGACTTGGTGACAAATACTTGACGTGGCTTTGGAAGTCCAGAGCTGTGTTCCCAGGCCCTAAGAACGCCAAGCATCTTATAGAGGATAACTGTAGTTTTGCTGGGGAAACAATGCCATGTTAGCATGTTTCTCCTTTGAAATGGTCTCCTTACCCGGAGCCGCCCCTTCCGAGGACAAAACTAGATGCTGGGCATTGAACAATTTCCCATTCGTCGGGACTACAGCGCATGTCAGAGATAATCCAAATCACCTGAGTGATTACGGCGTACGTTAGCTGAAAGGGTAGATCAACCTCCTCGTCAGCGATGAGTCCTGCATTTGGAGTGAGTTTATGAACCCGAAACGAAGTCAACAAACCATTCAGGTAAGCCTGGCATCGGATGGGATGAGATAAAGCTACTCCGAGATAAGAGTGAGCGTACCTTGGAAAATTTGACGTATTTATCAAGACTAGCCAGAAGGTTAGACCATATTTCTAACTTAGGAGACAACCTACAGAATACGTGAGTATGGCTGCATAGATCAGTACGATTAGTGGTGTACAACAAGACAATTTCATGGTGCACGAACGTTATGATAGTCACCATCACCAAACATGATGGGGGTCGGTCGGTCGACAGATTCGAAGTGCTTTCCAGGGAAGGATGCAGGGATGTATACATCGGCACCTGGTGTCCGCTCTCTGAAGGTACACCTACGCGAGGTAAACTGTGCCGTCTTGGATAATAGAATACGTGAAACCTACCTATCTTGATATTCCTTCCCTCGAGCCAAATACTTGCTGAGGGATTCCCAAATGTGATCGAGGTCTTTGTGCGTACAGATGCCATGTATCTTGATAACTTTCGCAGGGAAGAATGAGTGTCAATGGACTCCACGGCTCGGTCAAGTTCCAAACCTTGGTGTTCTGACTGAAAGGTATGACACATACATAATGAACCTTGAATTTTGCAAAATGAGAATTTGCTAACCTTTTCGTCGTCATCTAGTACACAGTCGATTTGATACTTGAGGTCAAGTCAGCCCTAGATCTGAACAATCCATGAAGTGACATACGACCATCCTAAGATCACTGAGCACTTCGGCTTGATAAATGGGCACGCCATGTGATGGACCATTGAGCCTTCTCTGATTATTACCAGAAAAGTTGCCCTTTGACAGCTGTCTGAGTAAGTTCAGGTCAGGCGCACTTCATGGATATCTAACATCACATACTTTATTCTGCCCACAACAATTTCAGCCTTCCTTTTGTCGCTCCTCCTGAGCTTTCGGAGGTCTTTTGTGGCACAGTCGGATATGATGATTTCCCACGGGCCAAAACCATCAATACCACCAGTTTGCAGAGCACCTTTAAGAGCTTGCTCTTCAAAATAGATCGACGGAGGCGGCGGAACTTCCAGCTCTTCGTTATACTCTTCCAATGAACCTTCTACTCTGATGCCATCATGGCCTCTGTGGAAGTACGCATCTTCCAGCGACTTTGTGAGTGCAGGCTCGGATAACATATCAAGGTAAAACTAGGAAACGAATGAGCAATAATGAACACGAAAGCAACACTACATACACGTAGAACTTGGCTTAAAGTGCGCAGTATTCCAGCCGAAGTCTTGGTGGCCTCTGATGCATTGGAAGGGATACGGAGTCCAAGATTGTTGAATGGAGCTTCGTTAAGCTGCAGGGTGAGGTACCTATTTTTCGTTTTCCGGGATTTACTACGATTTCGATTCGAAGGAACAACAAAGTCTGTTTTCAGCAAAATGGAAAGCACATCCCACACATCGGTGATGTAGTGTTTGTATTTCGAAACCATGCGTGAGTCTTCCGTGGTAAAAGCATTCGAGGGCAAGGTATAGAACAGGGTCGACAATTCAGTTAGGAGATTCCTAACGAAGGATCCAAGAAGATGGACTGGTTCGGTGGGAAAGGCAGCCATGATTCTGCCATACAAGATAGGAAAATCGGGTGACACTATCTTTTGTGAAGTTCATTCCTACTAATTATTCACACAAACAACTCACCAGAGCATAAGCATGGGAAAAGGTTCGGGACGGAGAGTAAATTGGTCACAAGTTGATCAATGCAAGTGTCGCTGGTAGCTAGAACAGCGCTAAGATGCGCCAACCCATCCCGGCGACCATTTTTCGTGCGAAGTCGATCAGCAGAAAACTTGCGGAGGTCGAGGAGCACCATGGTTGCGAAAATAAGTAGGCAAAGTGATTTGGTGGATAGTGGGAAAGGGTTTTAGAGCGCTTGCCTCGCAGCGCAGGGCTTCCATGTGGACTCACAGGGGCCCTTTGGCCTTCCAAATAAAAAGGAACGAAGATCCCCCTTTACTATGACGCTATGTACGGAAGGACCAGGTTACCATTTCAGGGTTTGTGGCTCCACCCTGGCCCACTGGGGGTTTGTTCACAATCATATACCCGAGGCTACACCTCAGACATTGGCCCGGGAAGTTATGGTATTTGCTCCATCGATTACGGTTTACGAAATCCACCATTGATGTCCGGTGCACGACGCACGACGGAAGTGCAAGATCCTCATCATCGCCCGAAGGTATCATTGTAGCAACTCCATCCAGAGTATATGAAGGGGCTGACTGACGTCTTGGCCTCGACACGCATGTTACTACCCCCAGCGCGGAGGGTGGCCATGTTCATTCGATCGCATATTGGTGAGTACCAGTGTATGAAGGGGAACTTTTGTATGTATGTACAGAATTTGCCATAGACAAGGGCCCTATTATAGACCACTACTGGGTGGTAACGATTCCATCAGGCTCTAAATATTCATGAGGTAAAGTTAAACAGATCGAATGAGAGATCATACCAATGTTGGCAACGATACCGGCAAGGGCAGAATGGAGACCAGAGAGGGCGGTGCCTGTGCTGGTTTCGACTACGAACATCTGAAAAGTGCGTTAGGAAGTGTACATCTAGGCATCAGGGATACGACAGTACGCGAAGAAAGGGCATCTCCTGGATGATAGTGACCCCAGTAGAAACTATGGCTTGCTTGGCCTCGGCAAATGGGACGCCATCTTCCACGGTGATAATGAATTCTTTCAGATAGGTCGGTGAAGAGATACGTTCTGAATTTACAGGCACATACTGGGCATGATTGATGTTGGTAGTAACAGGGAGGGGCACTCGGCAGATTTGGTGAATAGGGGCTACTAATATGTAGTCCATTTCTAATGCGGTACTATATGTAGTACGGAAAAGTACGTAGTATGGCAAAGGGACATACAACAGTTGATCAACCGCTGTAGGAAGTACTGGTGAAGACGTCCATATCGTGCAAAAGAGATGCTTTCGATTATCAAGCCTATCACGGTAACGGAGCAATCAATTAGAAATCGAAGACATATGGCGATGGTCATCAGGCTTGGAGCTCCGAGTGTTCATAAGATTATACAGATTGAATAAGTCGTCATGCCGATGTTGGCAACGTTATCGTATCGAGGCCAGACTGGAGAAGGCTGGAGGGAGCGGTTTTACGAAGCAACGGGGTCTCCTGCCATAGTAGCTATGGCTGGCTGGGCCTATGGATGCTCTTGAGATTCAGTCGAGAAATGTGTTCCGACTATTAACAGACATAGTAGTACAGTGCGGACCTAGTGGTCAGAGGTTTGCTAATACAATGTCTAAGGCCGATAAGAGACGTCGTAGATACACTCATAGCACTACAGCCTATCACACCGAGGCCTTGGTGCCCACTTGCTTGTCGGGCTCTGGTTTTTCATGAATCATGAGAAGATAATATTCTAAACAAAACAAACATACCAAAGCTAAGGATGTCATCTACGAACGAGGCCTGAAGACTTTGGGCATCCGCATCGCTCATTTCGACAGAAAACATCTGGAGAGTGTGTGAGGAAAGGGTGGATCTGGACGTACGTGTGAGTAGTACTCACCTGAAGGGTCTTGAACTCATCGCTGATTATACCCCCCTTCTGGCGCGCAGTTTCGAGGGTCCGGGCATACGCACCCGGTGTATCTTTCGCTACAACTATGAATCCTTTTCAGGCAGATTAGTCTCGAAAGGAGATGTGGCAGAGGAGGGGCATACTGGTCATGCCAATCACTGTGGTAAAACGTTATCGATGCTCACGCTGCTACTTTAGTCCCTGATGGCATCATGCAAAACAGATGTAAATGCCGGTAGCGGAAACATCTTTTACCGAAATTGACGGCGATTTGGATAACCGGTCGTCTGGCCAGAGCCTGTCCACAACAGAGTAGTGTGCGACAAAACGAATGTCCTTCAGGAAAGATTATTCAAAGCAGAGTTGGACGTTGAACGTTGAACATCGAAAAACAGGGGCAACTGAGACGCGCATTCGGAGTTTGAAAATGTGGCTGTTTGTTTTTCCCACGTGCAACGCGCTTGGTTTGTTGACTTTTACGTTTCCCTTCCTCCTCGACGCTGCAATGTCTCGACCAGAGCTGCCAATAAGACACCAGAACCCACATCTAAAGTCGAGTATGTACACTTTCTGTCCACAAGAAGACTACTGAGTTGGCTTGCAGTTGACCTGAGCAAGTTGCCCCCTGTGAAATACCAGGCACTTGATCGCGACGGACATGAGGTCTTGGTACTCGTCATTTACTTCGGACTATCAGTCATGCAACTGACATCGCCCATTTGTTCAGGTGGGCCGTTTAAAGATTCCAACTGTGTGTGGTCCCCTATACCCCTGTCTCCCCTACTAACAGACCACCCGCAGCCTACCGGGCATGCCTTCATCATCCGCCGATATGACACCGGCGCCGTTAGCCTCACCACCATGTTCCGCGCCGCATTCCCCACCGCAAGCGAGGCCGACGAACGCAAGGAGACACAATACGTAAAGGAAATGTATAATCTCGCTGGAAACAACGGGTCAGCTCGCGAACCCCAAATTGTCCGTCTCGCAGGGACATGGGTTCCTCCAGACACGGCCGTCCACTTTGGAGTGGTCTATAACCTCTTAGATATCATTAACATGATCGTTGAGGCCCAACCCGACCCGAACACCAGTTACCGTCGCTCGACCAAGGGTGGAACTACACCCAAGGCCACGTATTCCCTTCGTTCATCCACGACTTCAGCGGCACCACCTGCACCCTCGGCATCGATGCCGGCATCCAAAAGGCGCAGGGAGTCCTCGCCAGCGCCTTCACCGCCGCCTCCCCAGTCCAATCTACCACCCCCGCGCAGATCCGCACGTACCAAGAGCCCCGCTCCCCCACCATCCCCAATGGCAGTCAAGTCACCCAAGTCCGTCAGAATCGCACGCACGGTCCGAGTTGCAGAGGTGACCACGCCCGGTGGATCGGATGAGACGGTAGTCGAGGATGACGCAGAGACGATCGAGATCGCAAAACCAAGCTTGTCGCAGGATATGGCGGACCAGAAGGAACTTATTGAGAGGCTGAAAGCAGAGAGGCATGCAAAGACGATGGACATGGATGAGGTAGTAAATGGGGCATCAAAGAGGGCCCGAGAAGAGGAGGGGGGCAAGGACGAATTGCGCTTTAATTTCAAGGAACCGGAGACGGAGGAACGGAAAATTGCGACAAACAAACGGGTATCGAGGTTCCGTTTGGAACCTCGGCAGAAGTCGTTTGCATGGGGTGTCGCTGCATTTGCGATTGGTATGGGCGCTGTGTATGTGTTCCTGCTCTACCCTCTACCTGTCCACTGACACTCCTTCAGATCATTCCTTCCAAATTTCTTCTAGATTGGGTGCTTTTTTTTTGTTATTTACGTGCACGCCTTGTTGTACGGAGACGCTCGATATCTGTAATGGTTTATCCACTTACTAGCGACACCCTTTACCGTGCCATTTTCCTTGCCTTCTATACGTAGTATTGTCATGTCCATTTGTTTTCTTTCTGTCGAATATATACATAACGTACATATACACTAGCAAGAACCGGAAACAGTGTGACGTTGAAGGTATTACATGAATGAATCAAGCTCACGGCCGACAGACCAGCATTCCTTGCGCATACAAACCAGACATATACATCGTTCCCGTGCGCGAGTCGACGAGGGTGGTGGTCGACGTCCCAAACACAGTCCCGTCGCTCTGGAACAGCGTCTCCACCTCGTGTGTCAGCGAAGCAGGCGCGATCGCTGACGCCGACAACGGTGCGCGCAAATCGTATGCCCTCTGCGCAAAGTCCCTCTCCGACGCAACACGCGTGGTATCCGAAATCGGACGGAGTATGACTGCCCAGCTAGGTGCGATTGCGCCAGTGATGTTCGCCGCGACGTTCACGAGCGAAGGGAAGTGCGGGTGGCCAGTGACAACGAGCGTGCCGTCCTCCATATAGTACAGGTTATCCGCAAGGTGCGGAACACGCACTGCATGGCTGAACGTGAGGTCGTCCGTGGCAGGATCGCGATCATAAAATAGCACCTGGCCAAGCGTCGTGGATGCCAGTGCCACGATGCGCCCGTCCGGCGAGAGTGCAACACCATTCGGGAAGGGTATACCACGCGCAACGACGCGGTGTGTGAATGTCCCGTCTGGAGCGAGTGATACGTGGGCGAGCCATCCGAGAGGGAGACCCCCGACCGACTCGAGCACCGGGAGAATGTTTCCGAGAGGCGAGGGAAGGCGACGCGTCATGAGGTGGTCGTTGCTAACGTAGAACGACGTCGACGATGTGAGCGCGAGTGCATTGGGGGAGATGAATTCAGGCGACGAGAGCGTGCGGATGTATGTAGCTGCGCCAAGCCTCGCAGGGTCTAGCACGAACTGCTCGATTGTCGTGCGCTCACGTGCATGATTGACGACGAACAGCGCAGAGGTTTCGCCGGCGCGAGAGGGCTCCGCATCGAGACCGAGCGGGTGGAAGTCGTGCCCAGCGGGATATCCCTCCAGCAGAACGGGCTGCAACGCACGCGAGTCTGTATCAAAGAGCCAGAGGAATGCACGTGGTTCTGGGTCACGCAACGGACCCATGACGGTGTTCCATGCCTTGCGGTTCGGGTCGCAGCCAAGCAGAACGAGGCGCCGTGCGAGGGCACCCTCAGAGTTGAAGTGGTCCCAGAATGCGATGTCTTCGCATGCGGTGATGGTGTTGGCAACCGGGTCAGGGTCAGTGATGAGTGTGCAGTGCTCGGTGTAGTTGCCGCCTGCGAAGTAGGCAGGAGGGAGGTCGGGGAGGGTGAGGATGTGGTGTTTGACGATGCTTCCGCTACGGTAAATGTATGTGGCCTGCAAGTTGCAGTTTGGTGTGGGCAGAGAGGGAAGGGAAAGTGGAACGCACCAGGAGAACTGTCAGTACTGCTGCGATTCGGGTCAGCATGATGGTGGTTGCAGCTAGACCAACTATCCCCGCTGCAGCGCATCTGGGCGCCAATCGTCATGTTGCAACAGGGCTGAATTATATAATCATGTCAATCACTGGCAGTCACGACTCACTGGCACACCCAGTGGCACGCAACTGGCACTTCGAACAATACTGCTGGAGATTCAGGTATTGAGTAGGTGGTATGTATTAGTCTCTGCATATCTGCATCTCTAGTCTCATTGCGGTTTCGATATCCTCAAATTCCGTGTCTTTGAAACGGGCCAAAGGAGTTCGGTACATGAAATGGACGTCAGCGTAAGCAGCATACGGTGCTCATCATCGCAAACCTCTCTGACCTAGCTCACATGGTGCACCAGCAAGTCGAGCTTGAAAAGTACTTTCTAATTGACATGAGCAATTACCTGGGCCGTGTGGCAAAAAGGAATCGTGCGGTATAACGGCTCATTGAACTGATGCAGACTTCTTTCAGCTTCCTACGGTGGTCGCTGCGTGGACTTGTGATGTCCTTGTTTACTGAATCAATGCCATCCATCAGACCCACATTCTCCATTCGGTGCCCTCTCAGGACACCATGTGTACAGCACAACAGAACTATCTCGTAGGCCATCGGTGTGTACAATTATCGATGTTCCTAATCCACCCCAGATTTATCATGCCAGTGCATATTTTGTACACTACGTGATTCTTGCAATTTGATTATTTATGCTCTCTTCAATGTTACAGTAACACGTCTTTGCAACAGCTACTCACATTTCTTCTCACAGGGCGAAGCTATCTCGTGCCGTCGCATTCCAAAATGCTGGACTTGCTAGGCCACTGATCTGAAGATGTGAGTTACTGATGTTTTGTGCAGGCCAAAAAAATTGATTGAAGGAAAACAATTGGGCTTTCGCGGGAGTAATACAGACAGTACATACAGGCCAGGTAGGGCGGACATTTGACCGACAGTTACACAATGACCCCAAAGCTACTTCCACCAACATTTAGTCGTAGGCAGGACGGATCTCGAACAGGACTTCGGGGCGAATAGGGTACAACTCAGTGAGGTGGAGCTAAAACAGGGTGTGAAATATCAGCATACGAGAACAAACGTAGACCTTACCTGACGCTCACAGCCAGGTTGGCCACCTGGGTCAGTCCAGGCAAGGGTAGTACCCTTCTTGACAACGCTATGGAGATTGTCATGTCAGGCATCTTACAAAATTGTCGGGTGTCGATGACAAACGTGTACTTGTCTCCGCCCTGAGAGGTGACAACCCACTCCTGAGGAGGGTCCGGGTCGTCAACGAGGACGATATTCCCATCCACATCCTGAATGTAACTATTACCCTCTACCAACAAGTAGGTGCAGTTTGGTGGTCTATTTACTCTTGTGGGGTAGAACTATTGATAACCCGAGATTACATTCACAAAGTTGACAGCGAAAGTCATGACTTACTCCTAGTCCCCCATCGTTAAAGGCTACCACGGGCTGTTTGGGAAAGGAACCACAAACGTTCAGGGGCGTGTGCCCCTCAGACCAGATGAAGTATGAAGTCTCACCAAGGTTACAGGTATTGAGCATGACGAAAAACAACTTGGAGTGAGCCTGGGGGTCTGCCAACCGTTGGTCGTCCTCTCCTATGCTGGAGCTGTCGTGATGGTCACTGCCTCTGTAATACGTCTTAGAACCACAGATGGAATAAAGCAGGGCCTGTCGGGTTGAATGTTGGATGCGACTGGACTATTTAATTATTCGGTTGATATGCTTGATTCATTGAAGCATCATGGCATTGGCACATCCATGTACTCGGCAACTGATGTTCTTGACGGAACGGTGACGAAATGAAGTCACCAGGAGGTGTATTGCAGTGGTGTATGCATGGGATGTCAGAATCAAAGCAAAAATATAAGATCGATAATCACCTCGTTTACGGTCCATGGAACTAAGGGAAACACGAGGAATGTCTCTCGTCACATGTGAACAGCATGTTGGCGGAGCACAACGGCAGAACATAATCAGATATTCCCACTAGCCCAGGTCACGTTTGCCATGTCATACAGCTGCGCCACCAGACTCTCGAGTTTCAGAAGTTGGTCAGTGAGAGCCATCGACGAAAGTCAGTCTAGAGTTCGATCTGCGACAGCAGGGTGAGAGAGACCTTGAAGATAGTATTTACGACCTCAAACCAAGTATCTCTTGTATTTTTTCACCTTCTTGGCATAACCCGACTATATGGAACCTGCAGTGTCCAGACTCTGCAGGGGCTACCTGGCGCGGTGTCAGTGATTATGATACCAGGTCGGTGTAGACCCGGTACAGTACGTTGTGTGCGGGTACGGGTACGGTGCTTAAACTTTTGACCCACGGTGTCATCGGTGTGGAACTCTAGCTCCCAGTGCCACCACCTCGCCCTCCAGCATTATATCTTCCATACCTGGGACCATGGCCACCGTAGTTGGAGTAAGCGTAAGGCTCAGAGTCATCGCGGTGCGAAAGAGCTCCCGAGCCCGACAGGTCCCGATGCTGGTCGTATGAGGTCGTCGTCGTCGCTGTTGTTGTTGATAGCCTGCTGGTGGATTATCATTGTCATTACTAACGCTGGGTGGAAGCGTATACTACGATTACCTCAGCATTTCACACCACACGATGCACCAAATATCATCATCACGACGACAACAACAACTAATGCAACGACCAATACCCCGACGGACGACTGCCATCAACACGGCGATGATCCCACCAACAGATGACTCCCCCCACCACCAATGCGACGACCAGTACCTCTCCCCACCCAACGGACGACCCCCACTACCATCGACGACGATCACTAGTACTAGTATGAACGTGACGATGGTGACCACCCGTCGTATTACTTATGCCATTTGTATGCCTTGATGAAATCAGACTCATTTGACTTATTATCTTGGTGTGATCTTGGAACAAATGACTCGGTTACTTCAATAGTGACTTTAAACTTAGCACCTCTAGCTACATCGTCTGTCCATCGCGCAGCTGGGGGGGTCACCGAAAAGTCTACAGATGCAGCGTCATAGACCACAATGGAAAGAGAAGAGAATGCCAGCCTCATTTCAAGGCATTTGGTGATATTCATGAATATCCCTTGCCCATCATGGCGATTGTATCTTCCTACATGAAGTTCGTGGTTCAAATTTCGTGTGATAATCACTCACTAGGAAACAGTTCTGTTCAACAATTTGGATTTTCGTACTAATAACAACATATGACACACTACTGCTCCTACTGTTACACACTTTCAACACAAATTTACATCTGCAGCTACACATGCACTTGTCTTTTGGATCAAGGCAGCCTACGCAGGCTGAATCCTGAACGTCTGCTGAGGGCTAATCGGGTGCCATATGTTATGGAGGTAGAGCTGAAATATGACATTGAATACTAGTGTCTTAATCCCAATGGAACTATATTTTACCTTGTGCTCACAACCGGGGTTGCCTCCTGGGTCAGACCATGCGTGACCATCTAGTGTCTCAATGCTAGAAAGGTGATTGTATCAACTTTCTGTCTATGTAGGACTATAGATGATTGCTCACGTATATTCCCCGCTGCCGCGGGCAACGATCCTCCACTTCTGTGGAACCGTCCTGTCGAGGCACCCGTAGATATGGCCATCCGCACTCTGAATGTGCCTGTTCCCCGTCCAAATCTCGTAGGCGTTCTGGCCCACCGCAATGAACCTGAACTATTGGTACCCAGGGTTATTTCCACAGAAGAATGAGTGCACAAAACGACACCTACACCTAATTTAGTATTCCCGACAATTACTGCCTCGCATTTCGCAGGTGGGAGGGTGCGGCAGAGATCAATGGGGCGTCCGTTAACATCTGAGAAGATGTAGAATTCGCCAGAAGAAAGGCTGTGGATGTCGTTCATGTTGGAGTTGGGGATATTATTGACAAATGGTCGCCCTTTAATATGCGAGGGCAGGAGGGGGCTTGCTTCCCCGCACCAGCATCTTACGAGAATACTTGGATAAGATCAGTTCTGCTATCAGAGCACTGAGCGGAGCGCCTTCTGATCATGTGATGATCACAGTGGAAGCGAAGAGAATGTTACGGTGTTCGAGAAGTGAGGGGATCCGAATTGCATACATAGTACAGTTCAAGACGTCCACGTGCCAAAATCCTGTCAGAACAGATACAGTTCTGATGCGAACGAATGTCAGATCAGTGGGGACGAGTAGTAGACCAATAGTGCGCATTTTACAGCCCTGCGTTGAAAAGGAGTGTGGCATTTCAGCTATGTAAGTTGGGCATACCGCCAGGGCAGGGCATAGTGTTCGCTTCCATTTCTGACATTGTTTGAGACGGAAACGTGCGCCCTGTCAACATCTGAACATTGAATATTGAGCAACCGAAATTGCAGTAATGTTCACGTACGGATTGAATAACATGAAAGCCTGGGTATGTATTCATCCCCGATTACCAGGCAAGTTTGATGGGAAGGAATGCCAAGTAGGGCATATACATACATTGGGGTTCCTGTTATGTAACCTCGTGACAGACTGCGGACAAATCCAATCACATGATAGTCCTTAACACATAAACGACACTCTGGAGTTATGTATTCAGCTTACGAGCGTGCGCACAGAGAAATATATGCAATCTTCTCACATTAAAGTATGGAGGTCCGGCAATGGTTTCCTTGGACCTTCACTGGGAAGTCATTGCTTCCACGCCCTGCTCCTGTCCATTGGAACCCGAGTCCTGGTAGCATCCCTGACCACCTTGGATCGTCACAGCAGTCAAGCCATTCTGTATAAGGGGTGTTATCCAATCCTCGCCTCACAGACGGATAGTATGAGATAGCATGAGATAGTTGGAAGATGGTTTACTACGTATGCGTTTGCCGGCTTCAGGAAGAGAATGGCTTGGATGCTGGTTGTGAAATTGAGGATCGTTGCTTTGCTGACACTGGGTAGGTAGTACCTCGCAAGAGTCCTACTCACAATTTTTTCCCATGCATTCCGTAGTGTCCATGCGATGTGAGGACACTGAAACGATGTAGGAGAAAAGTCTCACCTTATATTTACGTCCCCACTTGCAGATAGGGCCATTGACTCTCCATTGTTCCACTAATGTCCAATTGTCGTGTGTGACAAAGGCATTGCTTCTAATACTGTAACGCAATATTTCCGTCAGTGACCTATTGTATCCGTTCTATCATTCTTCCCGTGTGTTGACAAGTAGACTCAGCTAGTATACCAGTAACCAAAGTATGTATGAGAGGAGTCCACAGATTCAGTGATCGGTATTCGTTCATGGGCTCCGAAATCCTGAGTTTGTCTGCCTGAAGTTGACTGTTGAAGAGTACTAGTTATGTAATGAGACATGCAGAAGCATGGACGTTCCAAGACGTTCGTGCAGAATGGGTTGATCGGTGGAGTTCAGTGTTTTGCGTTGGAGTGGTATGATCAAAAACTCCACACGTGACAAGACTTACTTGCCTAATATATTTAGCAGGATTTGCCAAAATTGACATGTCTCTTTCAATTGCTACTTTCACCCTCAGGCCATCAGGATCTGTGACCAAGACATGACTCGACAGCCTGGACCCCAGGTGACCTTGGTGAGGGCGCAAGTGCTTTTCATGTGCCGTACATTCCCTTCCATCAAACCTGTCAGGTACTTGTTTGATGCGCTGAAACCCATTAATCATATGTACCCCCCAATTCGTACGTGAACATTCTGTATTTTCGGTTCCTCGAAATCCGCTCACAAGGCGGAACCCGCACAAGCTCCCGTCACGAACAATGTCACTGTATGTCAGAAAGCACGAGTACCACTCGCATTATGTACAAAGCGAAGCCCAACTTGGCTGAAATGCGGCACTTCTTTTCCAATGCAGGGCTGTTATGTAAATGCAGCCAATTGGTCCACTGCTTGTCCCCATCCGCATCTGACATTCGTTCGGCATCAGAACTTACAGGTACTATCACTTGACCGGTATTGCAAAATGACACGGAGATGCAAAGCACTAACTGCAACACGCAACACTTCAATCCAAGCCAAGTAGTCGTACATAGAGCATGTTATACTATATATCAAGAGGGTTATATCCTTTTTTTTCAATAAAATATGTCTGTACACAAGCAGGACACCATTTACTGCTCCAAAGGGGCTATTTTCAGAACAACTCGTCAGGGCTGAAATCAAATCACACCAGATAAAACATACAAAGCTGAAATGAGATTATTCATATACTTCCCCACTTCTTACAAAATTTTTGGACGCAGTCAAGAGGACATTTCAATTGCGATTGACATTGCAATGAAGTGATGCAGGAGCGTGACAATGTCAAGCGGAGTACTGGCGGAGTGACATCAGCAGCCACCACAGTGTGTAAAAGAGTCTTACATAAGATGCTACCCTTCAGCGGTCGTTGCACGGCATTTGGTTATCAAAGCGTCGGAGTTGTAAAGTAAGGTGTGACACTGGGTGACAGCTCTCCATTTGGCGGATGGGAACACTTGCAACTCTGCGTCATTTTGTGCGATAAACCGGCATCGTTCTGGCAGCCTCTACACCTCACATATTGCTTTAATTTCTATCTCAAGTTCCTTCATACATGGTCTCCTACCTGCCTATGTAATTTGTACAATACTTACTTATGTGGTTGTGTAGCTATGAGACATGGTGTTTTCATTTTGCAATACCGGTCAAGTGATAGTACATATCTGTTCCGACAGGACGTCTTGAAGTGTGCTACACAATTCGGATCCCCTCGCTTCTCGAACGTCGTGACACAAGTTCTCTTCGCTTCCATTGTGATCTCGATCATAAGGCGCTCTGCTCTGATGCAATTGATCTTATCCAAGCATTCTCGTCAGATGCTGATGCGGGGAAGCAAGCCCTTTCCTGCCCTCCCCTATAAAAGGGCGACCATTTGTCAATAGTATCCCCAACTCCAACATGGACAACATGGACGACATCCACAACCTTTCTGCTGGCGAATTCCACATCTTCTCAGATGTTAGCGGAAACCCCATTGACCTCTGTCGTACCCCACCTGCGGCACGCGAGCCGGTCATTGTCGGGCCTGGTAATATACGTGTAGGCGTTGTCTTGCGCATTTACTCTGCTTGGAAATAACCCCTGGGTAGTACGAAAAGTTCACGTTCAAAGCAGTCGCCAAGAACACCTACGAAATTTGGGCCGGTGACAGGCATCTTCGGAGTGTGGGTGACCATATCTACGGATCCCTCGACCGCATGGTTCCACAGAAGTGGATTATTATTGCCCGCGGCAACGGGGAATATACGTGAGCAATCATCTATAGTCCTGGGCGGAATTGACACAATCTCCTCTCTAGCATTGAGACACAAGATCGTCGCGCATGGTCCGACCCAGGAGGCAACCCCGGTTGCGAGCACAAGGTAATATAGTTCCATTGGGGCTGAGACACCAGTATTCAACGTCATATTTCAGCTCTACCTCCACAGCGTGTGGAACCCAATTGGCCCTCAGCAGACGTTCGAGATCCAGCGTGCGTAGGATGCCTTGATCCAAACTTGACAGGCGAACTTGCAGCTACCGATGTACGTCCGGGTTGAAAGTGTGTAACAGTAGGAGCAGTAGTGTGTCATTTGTTGTTATTAGTGCGAACATCCAACTTGGCGAACTGAACTATTTCCCAAAGAGTGATCATAATACAAGATTTGAAGCACGAACTGTAAGGAAAATATACAATCACTCTCCGGGTGGCCCAGGACGGGTGATGGATAAGAAATATTCGTCAATGCGACCAAATGCCTTAAAGTGAGGCAATTCATTCAGTTCTTGGCCACTGAGATGCTAGTTAAGATTCCTGACGGATCTGACTTGTGAGATGTCAATAAAAAAACTAAACATTCATATATGAGTCTCTAAACACGGATGCAGGTCAGAACTGACGAAGTCGGCTGCTACAGCGAGGACTGCCGAATTCCCGGGCGAAGAGACAACTTGCATTCTATGTATCCCACATTCAAGTAAGTAATAGAAGCCGCCACCCATAGCAATGATAGTCCATGCATTCGCAGCGCATTTCGTAGTCATGCACGTACGCCCAAACATCCGTCCGCAATACTTGGACAGAAATGCGATTGGACCCAGCACAAACATGTCGCGTAAATACCCGGCGTCCGACATCACAATCAGGACTCTGACAGTACTTACATACTAGATCCCAGAGAAATTGATGGATATGACGGGAGACACAGGTGAATCAAGCCCGATCGAAGACACTCGACCCAGTTGGAGTGAACCAAGTTCAAATTTGGACCAGTTTGTGTGGCTTGAAGTGGAACAGCCAAGGGGCCCGGCTAATCAGTGTTCACCAAGAGGCTTCGAAGTGTGGCTTGCCCCTTCGGAGGACAATATTTATCGGTGGCTGAGACCGGTTGCCGCCGGACCGACGGCGCGTCGAAATTTGCTACATAGCTACCGCCTCTGGAGTCTGGTCTGCAAGTATATTTTCAATTTTGACCCAATTACACTTTTCAGACCTCCATCCTCCATCTCACATCACCATCAATCCGTTTCGCACGAGCAACATTGAACATCAACGCCGCTACATTCTAATTTTCCCCAAGACCCACCAAGAAGGAGGATAGTCGACTCGTTCCAAGTTCAAAATGGCGGGAACGATTGTCTTCCATCGAATCTTTGGTCCGCCTTGGGGAGACTACAAAATGGCAACACTCCCCAACTGTCGTTGTCTGATGCTCCTTGGCGGATCCAGGAGCCTGATGATTGCGTGGTAGCCATGATTGGAATCACGCGATTCCTGGTCTCTCAGGAATATCAAAGACCCCAAGGAAGAGAGTTGTTTCTTTCTCGACAACGATCGCATGCCAGTGGGACATCTGTGGGGTTTCCTCACATGGAAGCCACGGGTCTCTTTTCCGTTTTTAATACAGAAAACCTGCTTGTAAAGGTATTGTTCCAGCGCTAGCGATTCTTTTGTCAGAGAATCTTCGGTTCTCGAATTCGCAATAATTGGACCGTTATCTTGCAAAGATAACCATGGAACAACAACAGAGAATCGATCGTTCAATGTGTGTGTGGGGACGAAAGGTCAGATCTTCAGATAAGGTCTCGTGTAATGTTTCAGTGTCCGTCCATTACACGGAATGTGAAAGACATAAATTAGTGAACACTCTTGCGGCTTTATTTGTCAGTGGAGTGATGTCCTTTAGGCATCCAACTCGTTTCCTTCATTGCTGAAACTGATAATCACGTATCTAGCGAACTATCTCCCATCCATTCCCGAGATATGCCGTCGCTGTGGATTGTGTAGCTCAAATCCGAGCCATCTTTGTGCAATGGTTTGACTACATGTGGCGGCCCATAGATGCTACTAGGACTCAGATGCAGGTGCAACCCATGGCCAACGTCTTTCTTCCGCGCTGCCACTCCATGTACGGGAGCGGAGCGTAGAAGCGACAACTTTCCAGTGAAGGTCCAATGGGAGCTATTGAACACCACTCTGAAGCTCATACCTCAACATGAGAGGTGTTTCAAGTACGTTTATCGGTGCATTTGCTCGAGCACGGAAAACTCCACTTGAGCCAGTGTCTCGTCGCACGTCGAGTCCGAAAAAGGAAGTCTAGTGTCATGCCATTGGGATCTGTGACAAAGATAAATAACAGGCAAGTGAATTGGAGTTGCTTGCTTGTATATTCTGATGCAATACGTTTCCTTCCAAACCTGTTGGGTGTGGTCGTTTGATGGGTTTGGAAATAGGGTGACTGTCCATTCACCCCCCAATAATTCGGATCGCTCAATGCACTGCACACCTGACGGTATGGCACTCTATTCTGACGGGGAACCAAGCAGTGAGATCTGATGGGTAGAAGGAGAACATTTTTCCATCAGAATTGTATGTGTTCTGACGGGATTTCCTTCTGGAAGATATTTCGGGCCCCTCGCTTGATGAATGGCCCCTCTTCGCTTCCACCTACTGAGACAGAATGGAGGAGTCACGGCGATCCAATAAGAGAACACGGGGTCATTCGCCTCCGGTTGGCATTCAGTACTTCCCGTAAGGCCCTGATAGGCTGGGCAGGCAAGCCCTCTTATTAAAGGGCGACCATCCGTCAATAATCCTCCCAACTCCAACATGGCCAACACCCACACCCTTCCTCCTGACTCGTACTACATCTTCTCGGAGGTTGACGGGAAGTCCCTCAACCTTTGCGATGGCACAGCTGTGGCCCGCGAGCCGGTCGTAGTCGGAAATAAGCAATTGCTTGTAGGCATTGTCTTGTCCAAGGCTCACTCCACTGTGAAGATGCTAACCCCCAGTATCAACAGTTCCAGATCCAGCCAGTCGATCCATCGAATAATATATACACGATTTGGACCGATGCTTACGATAGGCACGTACGCGGCGGGGATGTCCACATCTACGGGACCTTGGACAGGAAGACTCCACAGAAGTGGATTATCACCTATCAGGCAAGCCGCAATGCGTATAAGTAAGCAGCGATCAATACCATCGCACAGAAGGAATTCTTAACATAACCTCGACTTTAGCATCGAGACACTAAACCATCGCGCATGGTCCGATCCTGGAGGTAATCCGAATTGTGAGCGCAAGGTAGGCATCTAATGCTTCCAATGACATTGGGACACTGCATTTAATATCACATCATTCTAGCTCTACCTCGAGCCCATTTGGAATCCGACTGGACCCCAGCAGACGTTCAGGATTCAGGCACTTGTGTAGGCCCAAAGACGAGGGGATATGTAACCACCGAGAACTGGAGACGATAAATCTGTTGAAATCATGTACTATTTTGAGCCGCATAATGGATGCCTTTCCATAGGGCTTTTCCTGATGCCTTACAACTTTTAGTGCCGGAAATGCTACACAACACCATTTTGTCTATTAGAAATGAAATGAACTGATATTACAGCCGACTACATACTACGCTACGACGAATGAAATAAACATTTCATGAGTGATCACATGATCATGATGATACTATGTAGCACATAACCGAGTGTAACCTGCAGAAATTTCTCGCAGCGAAGACGTCTGTTTCTCCATTGCCAATGCCACCCAAAACAGCGAAGACGGGAGGTACTTCTTGGGTACCAGTAAGCATTGTATCCGTCACAGCGTCGTGTCCTCGCTCACAAGTGAGACTGTCATGGGTAGGTGTTCCTGGACGGAAGTGACGCGACTCTCTTCAAGGCTTTGGACCCAAAGGTTCAGGAGCGCTGGCGCATCCAGCGACAGCTGAAGAATGCGTTGCTAGGGTATAGTACCCTGAAACTCGTTCAAAACGAAGACAGGCTAGTCTTTGGACTTGGAACCCGCGAAAGCTCCAGCCCAAGCAAATCCGCCGACTAACCAAATCTTTCAAAAGCGACGGTCTTGACCGATTCGACCTTAAAAGCGTTATGCCCATCGTCGTGCCAAAGGACAGCATCGACCTGAGGCATCTGCAAAGCTAAGCGTCACTGTGGCCAGCCATAATGACGCTTAACTGAATTGCTTTGCTTAGCCGACTCGTCTCACCCAATCAGAGAGGTCACCGAAGTATTCAAAAGTGTAGCGTCACTGGGGGCCTCTCTCAGATGCGACCTCACTCACGCTAGACCCTAGCGAGCCCTCCAAGCTAACCGAGCTGAAGCTACAGCCTAATTGCCATGGGATGGCAATCAAATGTGCGGGGAGGAAGCACCGCCTCCAGGCCCTCAAGTTGTACTTATGTACGAGATCTCAGTATTCCACAATTGGTCCAGTACTAATGGAGATGCCCGAAATGAACGTTCGCTGGCTCCAAGGACACCTTTGTGGACCATATGGCGGGGTTAGTCCCTTATAATATATCATTTTTTCTCAGTGATTTATTTCTTAGCTATTATGTGTCGCCATCAGTCATGGCAAAGAGATTAGATTGATCTCTGCCTAAGCTCGTATGATCTACGCGACAGCGAATTCAATAGAATGTTCAAGCTTCATAAGATGGCAATCGAGGACACAGGCAGCTCCCAGGCGGTGGAACATGTAGACAAGGAATTTGCTACAACATGTACTGTGCTTGACCAAGCAGGATGTACACGCATGAGACATCTACTGCAAGCCACTGTAAACGCATTCACTTATTCCCTCCATTGACCGACCTGTTCGCAGAACCTCCTCGACATCATCGATACTGCATGGTCATCACACATGTCTACACAAGCAGTCAAAGCGTTTGCTTGCATGGCCGACAATGATTATGCTTCTGCATACGAAGAATATGTATTGCAGGCGTCCGAAGACATTGCTACGCATGTAATGCAGGAACACGTACGCAAGGAGGTTTTTCCAGAACTTCTCCCGCTCCTGGATGGCTTCGCTGCCAAGTTCAAATCCATCTGACTAAACCACACTAGTCCATTCTTCGGGCTTCCAGTCCTCACGCAAGGGCCCCTCCGCGTACTAACTTCACATTTCAGACGCATCCAAGAGGCACTCAGGCAGGTACGTGCCCAGGTCCTTTCACAGCTGTTACTAAGGGAAACAGGTGTCAAGGTGGTTTGACCCACTCGTAGACTACTCAGTCGCATTCAGCAAGACGACAACTGCTCCATCACACATGCAAGCAGCCATTGACGCACTACGAAGTCATGACCGTCTCAAATCCAACTCACCTGTCCGTGAAATTGTCAGTAATTCATGTAGTCTTGCAGCCGGCGATTGATGGTCATTCAACGTAGCTGTTGGAGTGCATCTTAACAGGCTGCAGGGCATGTCTGGACATGGAGATTGAACTTGCAGACGTTTCCCATACTGGCAGAGTATCCAGCACGAGGGAGCTCACATTTCTTTTCCCTGAAAGATCTAAGCAACCACCAGTGCCTACACCTCGAGGAGATCATTATGAAGCTGCTCCGAAATTGTCCCCAAAATATTCCCTCAAGCAGCTGGCAAACACTCAGGAGAACGACGCAATTCAGCTCACACATCTTCGTTCGCACGCCACCCAACTTGTGAAAGCCATGCAACGCGCAGCAAAGGCGAAGGATCCTGTCCCGCTCAGCAGCCACGCTAACCGTGAAATCGATGGTATCCATCTAGTCCATCGCACCTCGTGGGGTTGGCAGGTAGTGTCTTCCAACTCGAGACTTCGTGAATTTCAAACTGTGGCCGGCGCGGCAGTACTAGTTATCAAGGAATACAGACCTGAGCTTTTCACGCCAGGGTCCGGCGCTGAGTTTTTACGCTGTTTACTTCTTAAGAAGGTTAATCTATTTACAAAGCCATCCTACATGGCCGGCAAGGGAGCGCAGTTCACCTTTGCTGACCAGGTCATCCACAAACCTCTCACTGGGAAAGAATTTTTCCCTATTGGCGACCTTTTTGCTAAATTGGAAGAGAAAATGTCTCGCAAATCTGATGCTGCAATAATTCAGAATCTGATCAAGGCAATCGAACGCTGCCCATTTGCGTGGCGTGACCTTGACAATGAGGACAACGTCAAATCCCCGCCCATCGATCAAGAGATAGACCAATACCTCAGGACTTTGGCCAGGGTGAGCTACGTGCCAGTCTAGCTATCTCTCTCTCTCTCTCTCTCTCTCTCTCTCTGATCATAGAGCGGCGTCATTTCCACCACAGGTTCTAACAAAAAGAGCATACAGGAGACGGAATGGCGCTGACAATCCAGAGCAAGATGAAAAAATGTTCAACATCATCTTTCGTGGAACAGGAGAAATGACGGTGATCCCGAAAGGCAACCGAGTTCCTCGACGTGCGCATCGAGCTGCCGAAGTCATGGCGGACATCCAGGTCGAGCACAGCAGTGACGAGCGTGCCGAAGCCGATACAGAACTTGACACTATCAATGTGATAACGAACAATGGATGTGGAGATGTCTTCAATTCCAGCAATAACTTGGTTGACGATCCAGCCATAAAGCCAGCTATAAATACAACCACTGGTGCAGCTGCGAGTCTTGATGCCAGACCAACCGGTGGTCAGATGGCTACTTCTAGCAAGTTCCCATCTGAGCATGATGCTTCGCAAAGGAAAAGACAACGAACCTACACCTTGTCTTGTGGTAGTGATGACGGTCGTGGTGGGTGTTCTCACTTGCTTCAGGTAACTTCTAGTCCTCACTATGACCAGATTTCAAATACCCACGGCTTTAACGAAACACAGCAACGGATAAAGTACCTGCAGATTATACAATACTCAACCAGTCATGATAGTATATCCTCTAATGAATCACAAGTTTTGGTATCCAAGTAACTTAGAGTTAGCTCGGAAACCTGAAATCAGAGAACTGAGTGCGGCAACTGGCCAATGCTATTCAATGATATGACCTTCGCTATGGATGTAGCACTACATGGCTTGGAGTGAGGTGTGTCATGTTGTAATTCATGTTTCGCAACTCTGCCATTTCGCAAAACCGGTGCAAAGATAGTATGTAGTGGCTCCAATCTCGAAGCCATGTATTTCGCATGGAATCTAGCATCTACCACCTTCCTTGTATGTACCTGTCCCACCCCGATGATCACACAACCTGATACGATTTCGTGTTTACAACTCGCTCGCATGAAAATGACACGTCTCCACCATCAACGCGTTCCGCACGAGCAACGTCAACACCCGCAACACTTCCCTGAGCTGCAAAAGTCACGTGGACAGGGAAAAACACTCCTGCGTCCTCCCCGCCGATAGAGAATTCAAGTGTACCAGACCGTGCATCGTCCACACTGACTCGGGGGATGCTCCAGTCCAGTGCATGAGCGCCAGGGTTGAGTGTCCATGTTGATGGCTCGGAATGGGTCGATACGGTGGGATAGGACCCAACACTAGTGATTAGAGTAAGGAGGGTCCGTATTATACAAGGTAAGGAAACTTACGGGAGTGGAATGGAGATGACCACATCATAGAGTGTCATTTGTTCGTTTTCAAGTTCGTATTCGATATTCACGTCGCACGTTCCCTCATTAGAAGGCGACGGCCAACAGTTGACTGCCAAACGATGCCCATCAGCAATGGACAAATGCAGGTTAAACCCGCCGCGTACTCGATAGTGGAACATAGCTTTCGTCAGTTCCGTCATATCGCCACTTGAGCACCCCAAGGGCCTGACCAACAGGGAACGCTCGGGCGGAGTCCTTGAGTGCAACAATTTTCTCGCCTGCACCGGGTGCGAACTTGGCGACGTTTGGGTGTTGCTTGAACTGGAGGTCCGTTCCAAACCCCGGTGCGAATGGTGACAGCGCCAATCGGATATGTGCGAACTGAGGGTCGGATACCTGCAAATTCATCTCTCCACGAAGCTCAAGCGACTTGGCACCACCCTCGCGCAGGAGGGAAACAGAGAGCGTCTCCTTGACGGAAACATGCACGCTGCATCCATAACAATAAGAAACCCTTATGGGTTGGGATTTCCTTTAGGTGCTACTCACCTCTCTGGAGTAACCGTGGGCAGGTTGCTTCGGACCTCAGTCTTCGTAGGGGCTGCATGTTCATTCATCACTGGAGTCGAAGGCGTTGATATCTCTTCCGAAGAGATGACTTCCCCACCAAGCGCATCGAGCAGCTCTGCTTGCCGCGTTTTCTTACTTCCGAGTTTCATGCCACCACTCTTGAATGCCGGAGGTCGCGAAGCAGCAGGCGCAGGTGATGCGGTGCGCACAGGCGCAGGTTCCGCGGTGTCGAAACGTGAAATAGGCGTATAGCCCGACCCTCCCGCGCCGAGGTACGACGACCCACCGCCAATACCACCAGCTGCGTTCCGTTTTTGCTGTTCCCGGCGTTGCATCTCGAGTTGACGTGCGCGGCGTTTGAGCTCTTCTTTTGCCTCCGCCTCCTTGTTCTGTAAAACGGAACGTATGTAGATAATACGTCTGATATAAGCAGGTGAGGAAGAAACATACCCGAGCAATGATCTCCTGAATCTTTTCTTCATGCGATTCCATCTCGAGAATGCTGCGAACTTGCATAAGAGAGACCTGTTCGCGATATCCAAGACTGACGATCTCATCAAAGGCGCTCAAAAGCTCAAATGCAACGCGATGAATCTCGCGCTCATTGGGAGTACGACATAGGTCAGCGACGACACGCGCGAAAAGATGGAGTGTTTCGATGTCTTGAAGGATATTCGAGGCTTTATTGGTGATGAGAAGGATATAGAGGTCTTCCAGGGGCTGATACACAAAGCGCACTTCGGAGGTTTCAACGGAGGTGTGTTGAGAGTTGGGGGGTATGAGTTTTGGGAAAGAGGCTAGGAGAGACTCGATTCGCATCCTCGACATGGGGTGGAATTGTCGTGAGATGACGCCCTTGCCACCTTTCGTGCATATCGAAGCTGCTAAAACAACCTGTTGGACGGTAGGTATTCTGGTTGGAACACAGCGAGATACACACCATCTTTGTATTCTAAGTTGTCGATACAGGTGAAACAAGGACTGCAACGTGTATGGTAGTGTTGCACAGCCACCTCACTAGGAAAGGTTTGCTATGACGTGGTTTACAGCGTAGGCTTATCATGTCTACGGGAAATATTCAAGTGACATCCTCACCACTATGCACTGATACAAGCAATTTCTACATACACAAGGAAAGAAGTGTCACGGTAGCAAGAACGGGGGGGGGGATCTAACATAGTCCGACAATTATGTAAAGTGAGAGAGGGGAAGCACAGAACCCAACATTTTTAAGTGAGACCGTGGCTAGACAAAGCTACCCTAGTAGCGCAGTAGTAAGGACTCACAACAAGAGAAATGGAATAATGTGCGCAAATGAGAGATACCCGTTGGATTGTGCAGTAGGGGCTTCTCTGGAAGTGTAGGAGGAAGTTGGACTTACTACGCTCCATATTCGACCTGTGAGTTGGGTAAGTGTATTTCCTGGCTGAATTGATGTGCACCTTTTTTTCACTAGCCCCGTTTCAAGTGGCCTTCAGGCGCAAAACATCATCTCCAGGGGATGAACCTGGCACGAATCCAATGCAGCCAGTGTTGTAGGGGAAACGTTAGCAAAGCAAAAGGCTCACATTACACAAATCGCGATGGATGATCACTACCATAGATCACTGGCCCATACTATGATATCGTACCTCGTTACAAGGGATTTTGTTCGAGATTTTTCCTTGGGCAGTTACCAGGACGGTCCAAAGGAAATAGGGCTGATGGCAAGCTGGGCAGCGATGAGGGGTCACTGACACATGTGAGTACAATCAGGGAAATCTGGCTCTTACATGGCACCCCTCCCTGATGGAGAGGTATCAGGAAAGGAATTAACAATCCTTTCTTTGCTAGCTATAGCCAGCGCTCGTGCTCGTTGGATCGTATGGGCATAACTTACATCTATCCGTCGCAACAAACTACATGGCATGATGGGACGTATGTACTTGCGTTCCACTCCGAATGTTCGAGTACTGAGGGAGAGAGAACCAGTTTCCATTCTTTGCAACTGGTTCGAGGCGGGTATTTCAAAGGCCTCTAGCTGTCGCTTGCACTGGAGTTACTGCACCTGACCAACTTTCGTGGACAGCCCAACAGTGCCGTGCGATTCGAATCGACGTGCAGCGTAGCAAGAAAACGATTGACACCCGATTGTGGTCCACTCGAGCCCGCATCCAACGCAGTTCCCAAGGATGAAACATTTGACCAAGATGTGGCATTTGACCATGGATACAGCAAGCAGTTGGCTAGCAGGATACTTGTTGGTACACGGTATACCGGGAACTCGCACGGCCATACTCCCATATCAGGTATCGACACTTTGTCTACAACTGGGCAGCATGCCAGCATCTGGTGAATGGTACAGGCTATTCTCACTGTGAGAAGTGCAAGGTGCCTTTCGGGTTGTTTCGAAGCGGACGAGAACGGGACCGGATGGCATTTGCTATGTTTTCCATGCTCGTCACATTCAAATTTCACTGCCCCACCAGCGTCAATCGCACCCATTCCGAATAATCAACCATCCTATCACGGCCTCTGGTGGACCACAGCCAACTATTATAGTATATGTCTTTCGGATGGTTCAACGGCCGATTGACCGTTGTCATGCGTGTATCCCCTGATTAGGCCAAGAACGCTCCAGTGCTAGCCATAATCTGTGTGGACATATAGAGCATCCACAGCCCGAGTATAAAATGGTGTGGACCAAGTTTGCTTAGTTCCACCACCTCCCGATATTCTTACATCCACCTTTAATCTACCGTATTCATCACAGTTGACCTGTCTGCCATATAAAAGGTGTGTCTTATCGTGTCCGCCAGTCAGTCCTCTGTTGATTGTTTTATTCCTTCACTCAGTCATGTGTAATCTTGTAGTACCTATCCGCACTTGTTCGAAATGCCGCCGCAAGGAAAGATTGTTTGAGGACAATATTAGCAGTGAGAAGACAGACAGCAGCGGGGTTGGTGGTACAGTCTTCCGACTCCACTGACTGCTGTGCTGACTGGTGATCCTCAGCTGTTGGGGTACATGGATCCCGCTCAGGACTGCTATTCCCGCTGGTGTGTCTTCAGCAGCGAGCACCCAAAGTCCTGCAGCCACTGCTGGCTTACATGCAAACACTCGTAGGTGCTGCTATGGTCAAGATCTGAGCATTTACGATTCGTTAATTACAGGCATGGAAGAACTAGAGAGATCCAAGGTGGATCGTCGTCCTACGTATGCTACGGCTGTGTGCCACGGGCGAGACGACAGCAGACGTGGAAGCCACCACGACCAATTCAGACCAAAACCACGTTTCGCCAAGGTGCTTCCCATGGTTTCCTCGGCGTCAACAGGTTGGTGACCGCACTCGCACGCTAGCCAGCGGGGCAATGTGTTTCGATACTCTAGCTTGAGTCCATCTTTGCACCGGATCGTGGAATTTGATCGGGGTATGGGAATGGCTTGACACCTTTCGACGGAGCAGTGATTAAGTTTGTAGAGTACAATGACAATATTTTGTTTGATAGACGCAAGGACCCCCCAACCGAGATAGTCCATGTTTTCCCACGGACGGTGAGACCCACAGCCTCCGCAGAGAGCAGCGACGCAACCACCCCACAAAATATTCATTTCTTTTTCTGTCGGCACATATCCGCCCCCGCGTCCCCATCAGGGACCGTGTCTGAAGACCAAGTCGTATTTCGACCGTGCCGTTCCACCGCCATGGACAATCCACAGCAATACCAGCCACTATCACATGCGCTGAACCCCCCAATAGTTCAGCCGCAATACGAGGAAGAGGAGGAGGAGGAGGGCGAGGATGAGGGTGCAGTCGAGGAGCAGCTCGAAAGGGAGGACGATGACGGCGACGAACATGTCGGGTGAGTCCCCCATCTTCGCTTGCTGTGCCAGTCGTGTGGATGAACATGTCCCATCTCGATGTCATGCGCTGCAGCCCAAGCAATTCATCGCATCAAACACCGAGCGCCATAGCCGTCGGAAAGCAGCGCGAAGTCTCTTCGTCCGCGCACCAACAACAATCAAATGGCCAGCCGCCGCCTGATGACGCTGACCGCAAGCGACGCCCTGGCCGACCTCGCGGTTCCAAGAACCGGCGTCCCCGTGGTCCCGGCCCCGACGCGTCTAATACCCAGTCAACAGGCGCACGGCCATCTAGCAGCCAACTCGGATTCTACCAATATTCGTCCCCGCCAGCACCTGGAGAAGTGCACCCACATAACCAGCAGTACTACGAGTTTCAATGGCGTGTGCTAAATTTGTGTGCGGAGTTCTATGGCGCTGCAGAAGAGCTTGTCGTAAGTTGCGCCGTCGCGGCCGATGGGGGTATTGACCCATTGAATTTGCCGCCATCCAGAAAGCGACGCCCCCATTCGTTATTGCCCAATGCTACCAAATGGGTCCAACCGTAAAAGTTGATCCTCTGACTATGGTTAGTGAGGCGAAGAGGATATGTGACGCCCTTGTACGTGTGGTAGTTCCTTTCGCATGATAGACGCTTCATAGTTTCCTTTATACAGCTAGCCTCACCAGCTCGACTAACCACCCAACCGCCACCGCCACCCTTGACATTCATACCAGGCTACCCACATACGCACACACATACTATCACACCCCCGCAATCTACGCCACCAGTTTCAACTAATGGTAAGACGACTCCAGCTACCCAATCGACCACTCCGGTCATCACAAACCCCCAAACATTCGTGGTTCCGATGACCCATCATCAATCTTCTCCACAGCAGTTTGTCCCGAGCGTGTACAATAGTCCCGCGTACCCCACAGCGCCTTATTATGGGTATGGCGGATATAGCGGGTATTCTCAGTCAATGCCGCAAGCCGGACCCAGTACTGCCAGCTCTACGTCACCGGCTTCTGCCAGCGCAATAAATAGCGCAGGCAACCAAGGCGCTTGGTCGGAAGAAGAAACGGAAAAATTGAAAAAGCTGGCAGAAGAACACCGAAACAACAGCGGAGATATCGCATGGGATGCACTGTGTGAAAAATGGGGCAATTCAAGAACCAGGTACAATCCGCTCCGTTGGCGACTTTTCTTTTTACTAATCCTTGGAAATAGACACCAAATCCTAATAAAAGCTACATCACTTGGACTAAAAGAGTCTTCTTCACGGGGAACAAAACGGCGACGAGATACCGAAACGGGCTCAGACCGTCATCCCCCACCGCCTGCCGCATCTATACCGCCCAACACTACTCACATTGCAGCTCCCGTTCCCGCCGCCGCATCTGCGCCGCCGCCGCCGCCGCCGCCGCTGCAACAGACTGCACCGCCGGCCCAATCTGCAATAGTTTCTCCTGCGTCCTCTACACCGGGCCCTTCTGCGCAGCCTTCGCCCGCAATCCGCCACGCACACACACAACAAATGCAACAACAGTCCCCACACCAACAACAATCACCACACCAACAGCCTCAGCACCAATCTGGACACCAACAACCTCAGCATCAACAACCCGGACATCAACACCCTCAGCACCAACAACCCGGACATCAACAACCTCAGCACCAACAATCCCACCAACAACCTCAGCACCAACCGTCGCCACTCCAGCAGCCCCAGCCCCAGCAGTCACCGCTCCAGCAACATCAACCACCACCGCCTGCGCCTTCACGATTCCCATACCCCATGCCGACGGTGGCAGCTGCGACCTCGCCTGTTATATCGCCCAGCACAACTCAGCAGCAGGATAGACAGGGTGCTGCGAACACTTATTATCGTCGGCAAAACCCAACAGGCCCTGTGTCGGGGTCGAAACCGGCGCCTCAGGCCCACGGGCATTCTGGTGTCGGGACACCGCAGACTCAGTATATGTACCAGCCCAACGGGCGAAGAGATCCATAGATCTCCCCCCCCTCCCATGTGGAGTAGAGGGGTGAGTTTTACGCACAGATGTGACGATATTGGCGCCCCCTTACGTTGTTCGTTTGGGGCGTATTTTGTTTCCTGCTACGATGTATTGTGGGCACATGTGTATTGGCCTTTGATCAGTAGTGTCCATGTACTTTATGCGTTCAACATAGAATATTATAATACCATTTTATTCTTGGAGATGACCAGTGATGTACATGATGGATTTTCAGTGGCAGTAAGAAATAACCCGATGCGTTCGCACACATAGGGAAGGGTGGGGTGGGCGGAGAATTGCGATTCTGAACGAGCTAATCCTAGCTTGCCAACGTTCAGAGTACAGTCACTCACCATCAAGAACCAGCCAACCTCTGACCACGGGGTCAAGCGACCAATCATATCAGGCTCATAATCAACTGCGGACTACGCATGTATCCATGCTCACTTGGCTAGACCCTTGTTCCATGTGGAGCTTTCCCTTTCCTCGATGCATCAGTGGCTGGACGATCATAACGCATGATGTCCAGCTACGGGATGGTCACTAGTGTGACGGAGGAACCGCCACATCAGCGTCCTAGCAAGTAGACTGACACATGAAAGGAATTGGAAAGAGACTAACCTTAAACTAACTCCCAAGTATTTGAGCGTTGCAAGATTCCGAAACCTTTGTTTCCGATACTACATAATCCCATAACTACTGTATTGAACGGCCCCGAATTCACTGGGAAGAACCGGCAATGTCCATTCTGTATTGTCCGTCTGGCCTTACCTTAGTGAGTGCAAGGAGGAAGCCAATGGCCTGATCATGGCCTCAATTAGGCGTCGCTGCTAGAGCGGGCATTCATCTACGTGGTGACCCTCGCTGACATGTTACTAAAATGTGAGGTCCCTCCCAGTGGTAGGACGGGGATGTTGTTTGTGGTGATAGCGAGGATGCGTAGCGGTACATAAAAAAGGCTAGTTCACCTGATGGGCACACATCCACAGGGGCCCATGTGACTCTGGACTGACTGCTGCGTCCCTGGATAAATATACCCGTCCTCATGTGGATCTGGTGAAAGAAAGGGTTGATTTATCAGAAGGCAACAATGCGTACTGCCCTTGATTGGCCCTTGATGGTGACGGTTCAAAGCTTCAAACGGTCAGTTCCCTGCAGAAACAAACGGACCCGTATGGCAACGAAAGCACAGCGACATATCCTCACTGCTCCAGGAAAGGGAAGAAAGATGTAGAGTCAAAACAGGATTCTTACCGCGTGCCGTATTGGTAGTTTCCCGTAGCCAGGTTCTAGTAGTAAGATATTGAAAGATCCTTACACCTCCGAGTCGGTTCAATGTTGGTAGCGTTGAAGATGAAGTCTTCCTCAACGCTTCCTTTTGTAGCAATCACGTGAATACTCCTCCTGGAGACAAGGTGAGTTGGTTGATTGGCCTATGAGGCAGTTGCATTATAACCAGTGCCATATGCAGGATCAACACAATAGGAAGACATGATTTTCGGTAAGGTACCAATTACCGGAACAAACGAATCGGTATCTAAAAGGGGAAACAAAAGGGGAGGAGATGACCGCTCTTGCCACAAGATGTGAGACTTGGCATGCGTTTCAGTTTGGCGTCCGACTCATTTTCTCTCTACGTACACTAGGATTCTTCTCATAATCCGCCCACTCAGTGGACGGTCCACAGTTTCCTACTATTCGGACATTTGTGAGTGTTCAGCACAGGTTACTCAGAGATGCTCAACGTGACTCGTAGTTTTGTGTATCCAATATTTAGTCTGGAACCGGTAGTCCCTTTTCATACTATTTACTATGTCACTTAATGGGTTGACCGTCGTTGAGGTACGTTTCCGAACTTCCTTTGCACGAATCTCCACTCAGAAATCTCATATACTAGTTTGCTGGTCTTGCACCTGCGCCATTTGCGGGGCTCCTTCTTGCACACCATGGAGCGTCCGTCATTCGTATCGACAGGCCATCTCTCTCCAGTTCGGATGTCCTCTGTGCCGGTAAACGGTCCATAGCCCTCGATCTCAAGAATCCAGCAGGGCTGGCCGTGGCAAAACGGCTCGTCTCACGCTCCGATGTGCTGATTGATCCGTTCAGGCCAGGTATAATGGAGAAAATGGGTCTCGGGCCGGAGGTCTTCCATGAGAACGAGGGTAGGAGAGGCTTGAATGACAGGCTCATTTATGCAAGGGTTGCAGGGTAAGCAAAAATTACACAGGGGCTATGTTTCAGTGATGACACTATTGTTTTAGCTTCCCACCCGACGGTGAGCACGTTCATGACTGCCTGAATGATAATTGATGAATCCTAGGTCCACATAAATCAATGGCCGGTAAGTCAACCAGCTCAGCAAGTCAGGTGATTGGCACTTCATGATCAGTGTGTATCAGGTCACGAGATAAATTATCTTGCTCTGAGCGGTGTCCTTTCGGTAGGCTTGTGTTGCAATATTTCATCGGCACATCTTACCCCCTAAATCTTCAGATGCTGCCAGGAAGCCCGGAGAAGCCTTCTTTTCCACTGAATCTTCTAGCAGACTTCGCGGGTGGCGGCCTTTTGTGTGCTACAGGTATCCTATTGGCGCTGGTCGAACGGGGGAAGAGCGGCCGCGGACAGGTCGTTGACGTTAATATGGTAAGTGCTTCTCTTATAGCCGAATGCCCTCGCCCCTTCATCATTTCGGCAACCACGGGTGCAGGTGTCTGGTACCCGCTATGTCGCATCATTCCCGTTGCTGCACGTTATGAGCGCATCGTCGTCTCTCCTTGCCGGACCACGTGGTACAAATCCTCTTGATGGTGGTGCTCCATTTTACGATGTTTACACTTGTTCCGACGGTAAATGGATGAGCGTGGGATGTTTGGAGCCTCAGTTCTTCGCGACTTTCCTTGATAGGTTCAACATGGCCCTGCAAAGGAATGATGTCAGACCAGAATGGGTCCCCACGTACAGTGCGCAAGCCTGTAAGGAGGACTGGCCAAAGCTGCGGTCGTACTTTGCGGATGGCTTCAAGACTCGGCCGCGGGACTATTGGGCTAGCCTGTTTCATGGTGAGCTAGTTGTTCAGAGTTGTTGCTGCATGTGTCATTTAAATATGCGACTGGAACTCTAGGATCGGACGCATGTGCTGTGCCTGTACTCTCCCCCGAGGAAGCAGCGCAACTTGACCCCTCGGGATCACCTCGCCCCGCTCCACACCCACATCTTAGTAGAACACCGGCATTGCCTCAAGGCGGATCAAATCTAAGGACTCTTCTCCGGCCAGGCACACATATGGAGGAGGTCCTTCTCGAAACTGGTCTGTCTGGTGGAGATATCAAGCAACTTGCCTTACATGGCGCATTCGGCGAACAAACTATGCATAAGACTATATCCAAATACAAACTATGAACACATAGAATGACCAAGAAGATGATGGGCCCCGAATGTACCTCTGCGACATAAATTAAATTCTTGTGTCTAAGTTCCGATGCAATTGTCAGATGATCATATGATTATTAGCTGTGAGCATATGGTGGTATCACTGATTGGCAAAACCCTAAAATTAGCACTAGCCTCTCATGGCGTAGTCCTCAACGTTATGTGGGAACGCCTATCCTTCGACGTAAATGATGGAGATTGAAACTCGGCGGGATAACAGGTGTTATCTGCTGCCGAACAAGTGATACTTGGGTGAGGAAGTGTCGCAGCTGCGAGCTGTACGCTTCCACTGTGGCGGCCCAGTCAGCAACGTACCCACTGTCGGCCAGCATTGCCTGCATTGGACACGCAGCGACCTCCGTAGGTACATATTGCTTCATCTGGTTTAGTCCCCACAAGAATTCATTGTGGACCGGACCGGCGTTGTGCCCCTTAAAGGACAGAGTCGCAAGAGGCCTCCTGAGCATATTCCGACAGGCGACGAACTCCTGAAGCAATGCCATGGTCGGAGATGGCTCGTTCAGGGGGACACCCGCACCGACAGTGACATTGCCAGCATACCCTTGCGTGTGCAGTGTTATCTTGCGGAGGCTGGGCCACATAGGCGAGCAACCACACACCAACGCTTGCTTGTCACTATTGTTGAGCAAGCGAATAAGACGCATGTGTCGATCGACCGAGAGCACAAGATCCGTGACGGCCGGCGTGGCGCGGAGGAAGTGCACGTCCATATCTACTCCGCCGAAGTCGCACCGTATATACCGGAGCGTGCGCAGCCCCTGGAATGCATGAGGATACGAGCCCGCAATATACCGATGAATCCAGACAAGTGCGTGCGCTTTGACGTCTTCCAAAACGAGGGCCTCCAGGTTCGGTGCAGAGATGAGGTCGAAGAGACGGAGGCCGCTGCCAAGCATTCGTCCGTTGACTACCAGCTCACGCAAGTGGGGGAGAAGTACGGGGTAAACTGGTGTTTGACTGCTGAGCTCAATGAAGCCACGTAAGTGGAGAGTGGTAAGCGATGGACAAGCCACCAAGGTTTTGTAAAACCCCTCTCTGGACATGGGAAACGGCGGCCCTGGATAAGCGGAAAATGATAGCATCGTAGTTACCGAGTTCGGCAGGATGACTGGCACGTTATCCAGACGGACGTCCGTGAGCAATGGAGCTCCATTACTAAATATGGCGCCACCAGTCATTGGCCCCGGGGTGACGATGGTACCCCGGCACATGACCCTCAGCCGCCGTAGTGCAGGAGCAGACTGGTCCTGAAATGCACTCAGTAACGTGCTGAGCGATTCACGCGAGACAGCCTCTAGGATGAGTTGTCGAAAGCGATGAACGTGAGGGACCAGGACTGTTGTCAGAGTCCGTTCTAGATTTGGATACTTTGCCCATGGCCCTAGGTAAACATCGAGCAGACTTCCACGGGAACGCTCGAGGTACTCCAGTAGGGAGTCCTCCCTCTGCTCGAATGGGAACCGTATCGATGACCAGAGGGATGGTGTCGCAAGTGCAACCTCCCGCCATTGGCTGCAGACGTGTGACAATCGCACTTCGACTGGCAACTGTCCAAGGAGGCACAGGACACCCGTCCACTGCGGATTTGACTGGTGGCACTCTTCGAAGATGAGAGCGAGTACGTCTGGGGGCAGCCGCGAGACTGCAACCTTGGAATTCTGAATGCGTGAAGCCCTAGCACGAAGGTTCCTCATGACGCGAGCCAATTCATCCTGTGATGATTCAAGGGCGCTAATCTGAGTGGTGAGCTGCGCCAGCTCATCCTCCATATCGCCATGAGAGTTATTGTCGAGATAGGTTAGAGACATCGAGTCTGAAGAATGGAGTAAGTATATGTACTTGCAAAGAGGTGAAGACCCGAGACTCAGGATTCGGTGCTCACTTTTGGGATTTTTCGGCGAAGGATGCAACACAAAACCCCTGCGGGTTTAAGGGCGAACGGAAGGGTACTAACACGCTGACAACACGTTGAAGGCATGTCTGTAATATGTCAGGGAGAATAGAGCTTACCTCGTTGGGAAGGTTTTGGTGAAAGGAGGTAATGTAAACAGCCGGGAACCAACGCCTTTGTAAGCCTAGAAGAGTACGGTGTCGGTGTTCACAACTGATAACAATGGCAGTGCCATGGGTGAAGTTTGATTAGTAGACTCTCCCGAACACGGCGGTTGTTCAACTCCTCGAATAATAGTACCGCATCAGAAAGTACATTAATAAGCACATAGTGGCTGTGTTACATTACCCTTCGGGCGCCTGCACTCGGCCGTGTGCTAAGCATCTCAGATTCCACTAGTGTCAAGAAGCCCCCTGTAACCATGCAGATGGTATAAACCGTAAATCCATCACTACATTGAAAGCATAATTACAGACGACAGCACGAAAGCGAATAACCACCTATCCCAAAAACCAAAAAGTAATAACTGCCAACTATGGCGAGAGCGTGGCTCCAGGACCCCGCGGCACAGATCCCCAAGGAAGATGGGGACCATGAGGCCCAGCTTGCAGTCTCCGATATATATGTGTGCGATATTGTGACCCATAAAAGTAACCAGAAGATGCCCAGTCGTCCTCGGATATATACCGCATGTCATTGCCCTCTGGTGATCCAGCTACCACCTCCATGTTCACGCGCAGCTGCGACTTGATCAATGCCAGGGAAAGTTCATCGTGGAATGCGCCTGCATGAGTTCCTTCCAGTCGCAGAAGCTGCAAACTACTCCCAACAATATTCCGGAATTGAATGACATCAAGAAGCAACGCGATAGCCGGCGGGAGCTCATCTTCTTCATCTGACTCTGCGTCATCTCTGTCTTGGGGCCATGGTGAAGCAAGGTGGAACGTCAGAGTACGTAAATGGGGCCACAAAGGGGGAGTTCTGTGCAGGGCAGCCTGTTTGTCACTGTTTAAGAGAAGATTCATAAGGTGCACGTGGTTGCCAAGGGATATAGAGAGATGGGTAAGAGCAGATGTGGCATGCGGGAGATAAATGTCAAGTTCATCATCCATATCGCAATCGATGTAGTGAAGGGAGCGGAGATCACGGAATTGATCCCGACAGGTGCGAGTCATGAACTTGTGTATCGAGGATAAGGTCTGCCGTTTGACACTATGCAGTGAAAACATTCGCAATGAAGGAGCGGAGATGTTGCGGAAAACGTTGAAGCCGTGGATCAAAGCATTTCCGTGAACCATCAATTCCCGAAGAACGGGTAGAACAATAGGTGCACTTCCGGGCTCTTCATGAAACCCACTCACAAATCCTTTGAGATGAAGGATTGTGAGCGAAGAAGCGACAGGAGTAATTATACTGAGCAGGTGACTGCGGGAATTAGGAATTCCTGGTCCAGGATGTGGGTCGAAGTGGAGCGTGGAAATCGGTGCCTGTGGTAAAGTAATAGGAATGGCACTCAGACGTACATCCGCGAGTAGTGGAGCGCCGTTCTTGAAAATTTCCACTGGTGGATAAGAGCCTTGACCACGAGCAGGATCATTACTGGTGATCCGCAACCTCTGCAAAGAAGGGGCGGCAACATTTGCGAGGAATCCGAGTAAGGTGTATAATTCTTGACGGTCTTCCGTGTCCAGAATCAGTTCACGGAACTGGCCGATGCGCGGAATTAACACGGAAGAAACGACATCCATAACGCGACGATCTGACAATTCGGGGCCCAGCTGTACGCTGAGAGGACACCGGTTGCACCGTTGAAGATAAGCCTTGATAGAACTCTCTTTGTGAAGAATCGGAAGCCGTAGAGTATTCCATAGCGATGGCGTACTCAGGGATACTTGGCGCCATCTTCTACAAACATGGGACAGTCGTACTTCGATAGGCAGTGGTCTGCGGAGGCCTAGCCATTGGGAGAGAGCACGCCGGCTTTCCTCGAAGATGATCTCGAGGACGTCTGCAGGCAGGCGAGATATTGGGGCCGTCTCATTCTCGATCTGAGCAACGCGACTCTGGAGTGAGCGGATAGTGAAATGGACACGAAATGCTTCGTGCGTTAACTCTTGCTTTCTCAATTCTAAGGTCGCAATGCGGGCCGTGAGATCGTCCACCTCTCGTCGGGAAGCATCGTTCAGCCGCGAGGTTGGATTCATAGTAACCTAGGGAGCTGCAGCTCGGATGAGCTGAGAATAAAAGGCAGCGGAGATGACATGGAATCACTGACACTAGCAACTTTTCAGCTGCTCGAGATAGTATGGAGGTGCCGTCTGGGGTGCTTTGTACAAGGAGCCCCTCTGGCAGCGTCGAAATGTCAGCTAGAACAAGGAGACAGGCGCTGTTGGCAAGTGGCAGTACAAGTGTCACCGTCCCTACCTTCGATGGCCAGGTCAATTGTTCTAGTAGACCAAGAAAGGTAGCACGTGACTCACGAGTCGGGTATCCCGGATTTCACATGGAAGGTTGCCGGAACCCACATCTTGATGTTGGCCCGCTGGTTAAATAGCGCCAGATCGCCACGTACACCCTCTTTCGCGCTGAAGAATCCGTCGCTGTAACAATGGCCACAAAACAACTGAAAGAATTCACCCTCGACGAGGTCGCGCAGGTGAGTGCACTGTTTACACCAATGAAGTCGTCACATACGTGTTTCATTGCCTACAGCACAACAAGCCTGATGATTTGGTGCGTGTCATATGGTAGCGTTGTCGTGTTTATCAGTAACTTATGTGATCATTGGCAGTGGGTCGCCGTTGACGGGAAAGTGTATGACCTTTCGCGATTCAAGGACCTTCATCCCGGAGGTGTCTCAGTGCTAACCGACGAGGAGGTAGGTGAGTATTTGAACGAGACAAATATGTGTCGCCGTTCCGTACTCATCCGAACACCAGCTGGGAAGGATGCCACGACTAGTTTCTATGGCCTCCACCGTCATGAAGTCTTGCAGCGTCCCCAATACAAGCGACTCCAAATTGGCACTGTCAGAGGACAGGAGAGTGTCATGTTCGATCGTATAGTCGGTGAACTCAGCACAGTGCCATATGCTGAGCCTACCTGGCTTTCCGCTGGATATTACAGTCCATACTTTACAGAGGTAAATGAGTTCAGGTGGTGTAGGTTGACATGGTTGACACGGTAGCTACAGACCCACCGGGAGTTTCAGAGGGCGATTAGACGTTTCATCGATGAAGTGGTATACCCTGACGCCCAGGTACTACATCCTGAAACCCGATGCATAACTGTTTCTGATTCATCACCCGAAGGCCAGGGAAGATGACGGAAAACGTCCAAGTCAATCCGTCTTCGATAAGATGGCGTAAGTCAGTTCTATCCGAGAATTACCCCACAACTAATACAATGCATCAGAGAAATGAATCTGCATGCCATGCGTCTCGGCCCCGGGAGACATCTCAAAGGTCGCGTGCTCATGGGTGGCATTGTCAAGCCCGAAGAGGTTGGTTTCATAATCGCCTTTACTATCGTATTCTTACGGGACTGAATTGGCCACAGTTCGACTATTTCCATGAGGTTAGTATCCGCAATAGCACCACTCTGATCTCCATATGCTCAGCATACGTTTCTAGTTGGTGATCACACAGGAAATCGCAAGATGTGGTGCACGAGGTTATGGTGATGGTAATTTGTTTTCAGCTCCGCCGCTCCACAATTCACTGTGTTCCCAGGCTTACTTGGCGGGAAGGTCATCGGTCTCCCCCCGGTCCTCAATTTCGGCTCTCCAGAGCTCCAGGCCAGAATTGTACCCGATATCCTTGCAGGCAAGAAGTTCATCTGTCTTGCGATTTCCGAAGCAGCGGCAGGGAGTGATGTTATGGGCTTGCACACGACAGCTACGCTGAGCGAAGATGGCAAAGAATGGATCATCAATGGGAGCAAGAAATGGATTACAAATGCTACGTAAGTGCCTACACTCCCCATTTTTTCCCTTACAAAGGTTTATGTGGCGTTCATTGTCAGCTTTGCGGATTAGTAAGTGTAACGCAGGGATTTTGATCCAACACTCTGACACTTCACTAGCTTTACAGTTGGGTGCAAAACGGAGGTAAATTTCAGACGTAGTTTTCGCTTTCATTGACTAACTTGTTTCCATTAGGATGGTCTCACTGTCATCTTGGTTGAGCGCGGGCCAGGAGTCGAAACGCGCCATTTAAAGACGAGCTACTCGCCAGCTGCAGGGACGGGATACATCACATTTGACAATGTCCGTGTACCCGTTGGTAACACGCTCGGAGAAGTCGGTGGTGGGATTTTTGTCATCCTCAGGCAAGCCAATCCCTCAGACACTAAGATCACTGCATTCTAATAATTTCTAATACAGTAACTTCAATCACGAACGGTGGGTCATGTGTTGCAGCTCAGCACGAGCCCAGCGTGACGTCATCCAGGAATGCTTGAAGTACGCACTTTTAGTAGTTCTTTTTTTAATGTGACGTCGCGTTGATGCTTATTCAGATGGGCAACTCAGCGCACGGTTTTTGGAAAACCGCTCATCTCGCAACCGGTCATCCGCTCTAAGATCGCAGGTATGATAGAGCGTGCAGAGAGCGTGCAAAGCTGGCTGGAGAACATTACATATCAGATGACTCACATGGTAAAGCACTCCCACGCATGTTTCTTACGCAAAATTTGACCTTAGGACTTTAGTCTTACAAGCAGCAAGCCCAGAAACTTGCTGGGTAAATCAGATCTTGGATTCTCTGCGACTGTCACCGTACTGATGTAGGAGATAGACCGATAGCATTCCTAAAGAGCTACAGCACCGGGTGCGCACAAGATACCGCTCGGGACGCCGTGCAGATTTTTGGTGGCCGCGGGATCACCCAATCAGGCATGGGTAAATTTATTGAACATGTAGGTCTCTATCTCATCTCCTGTCGTGGGGATTCTGATGCATTGGTATGTAGTATTACCGTACCGTGACGTTCGATTCTCTTCTTGGAGGAGGTGAGAAGATACCATTCATGCTTCTTTTCAGCATGTTGACGTATGGACCTCTACAGCGGAAGACGTATTGGCCGATCTTGGTGTCCGGCAAGCCATGCGAGCAATGCCGAAGAACGCCAGGCTGTAGAGTCTCGCATATTGTGTGAATACTCTTCACTATTGCATATAACTGGCAGCGTGTCTACCTGTAATGACGACTTCGTTGTAGGCAACGAACAGCCATAATCTTATTTTACATAAATAAATGCATCCCGTGTTTCACTTCGTTTGTCCTTCCACCAGTGACAGGGAGAGTCAGGAAAGATAATATACACAGAAATATGTTGTGTTCGAAAGATTAGGGGTACATGCAGAGCAGTACAATAGGCCACATGACAAAACAATGGGAGGGAGATAGCCATACATAGAAGCTTGTAGCGTACAACAGGAAATGCGGCCATCAGTAGTGCTGACAGACAAAGATGGACGGACTGTGCAGAGTTGGAAACCCCTATACTGTTTAATACTGAGGGGACCCATACTGCTGTGATCCGAACAAAGCGTAGTCATTGGATCCAGCAGTCTCAAATTGATTCATCCAGTTGAACCCTGTTTTGTGCACGAGGGCATAGGGTAACCAAGGGTGGAGGGTAGGGCAAAGGGATAACAAAAGGACGTCAGCAAACCATGTCTCTCACCTGCCATGAAACACGCAGGAGAAATGGTTGGGAGACGCTCACCTGGCACTGTGGTATCCTGCCATACCGGATTAGCCATGAACTGCATCGACTGCAACAAATCCTGGTCAATCAGCATGGGAGTATGGTAAAGCTCTGCAGTGCTGATCGACGGTTCCCCATCCCCTTCGACCAGAGGCGATGTCGAGACTGTCGAAGGAGAGGGCGCGTTTTGATATGGATGCTGCTGCCCGATGTTGAGCAAGCCCTGGGAAGGAGAGTTTAACGGGGGTGACGGCGACTCGGAGTGGCGTGTGCTCGTCGGCGACGTCGCAGAGCCACTATAGGCCGGCGTCGAGCCCGTCGACTGCGAACCAAAAATCTCCAGTGTCAAACTCGTTCCCAGGTTGGACGATGAAGTAGGACTTGATCCGGCTTCGTGTGCTTGGAACGCGGCGAGAGCAGGGTCTTCCTTTATCCTCACTCTTGCCTTTAAGTTTGGTCGCTTACTGGCCTTTGCACTGACACCGACGCTATTGCCTGAGCCAGGTGGATCGGCGGTCATGGTCGCCAGTAATCCAGCCAAGAATCGCGAGTACAGTGACGGTGCGTGCTTCTCGTCAATAGCCACCTCTGCTGAGCCCAGAAGGTCCACGGCTTCTTGTACGAGGGTGCGTATTTCCTTCCGTCGTTCGGCGGAAAATCGGTGGGCATATTTTGGTTGAAGGAGCTGTTCGAGCGAACGATCGACGCTGTTATATATTCACAGAATAGATGAAAGACATTACCTTGACCAAGAATGCCCCAGCGAAAGTGGCGAACACGAACTGACCTTCGGGTGCATGTCGGAGGTACATCTCTACCCACCGAGTAACCACATTAGCATGTGCCCCAATAGACACAAGAAACACCCACTCTGTTCAGATGTCACAAACAACCGGCGCACGAACGCATTCACGACATCACACGCAGCTTCCAGGCACTACCAAAGCAAAGTAAATTTACCTCCGACAAACGGGTATCGGGCACTCAGGATGAACTCACCCGTTCCAGGAACGCGTTCTCGTCCAGCTCACCCGCCTTCGCGTACTTGAGTCCCGCTGACAGTGCCACAAGCCGTTGATATGCAAACGACATCTTAAGCAGCTCAGAACGGAAGACAGACTCCTGACTCTCCCTGTCAAAATCCTCCAGGCGGGGGAACCACTGCTCTCCCAAAGAGCGGAGCGCATCGTCTGTTTCGCTCGCGATCTGGGTGAAATTGATGCTCTAGAGATCCAGGAACGTCATCAGTGAGCTCCTACGCAGAACAAATAAGAGATCAACGCACCTTATTCAAGCCCATAGGGTGGTTCGGATCGCTGTATATCTTCCCAAGGAACTCGCCCATTAATCGTAGCTCCATATTATAGATGCACAACTGGATATCGAATCCTTTTTGATTGTAAGGAGACGAGTCCCACCAGTGCTCCGAGTGACGAGCTACGTAATCCAAGTTTGGGATGATAGGCCTCTTGCCGTATTGCGCACCGGTTGAACGGTCCAGGTTATAACAGTTCAGCCAAATACGAGTGCGGCTAAGAAGCCGCCGGGCGTGGTGCTCATTGAGAGGCTTCGTCGCGAGTGGCTTGTTGAGATTGATGTCCTGTGCGATCCTATTTCATGTTATCAGATGGATCATGCTGTGGGGGAAGGGGAAGTTCACATGCCTGATCCCTACACCAAGATAGATCCAGCTTCGATCTTCTTCCCAGCGTTTTGCGGGAACGGGGTACAGCTGCATGAGAAGATACGCGGCACACATCTCCTCGTTCTTTGTGCCTGAGGTAAGCGCTGTGCCAGCTCGGAACTGTGCATAATGTATCAATTGTGCATAGAGCTCGGGTCGCTTGGTGTAGAACCTAGATGCGATTGCGCAGACTGTCCTACTGTCAGCCACATCATATGATGGGTTAATTGACATGAACCCTCACCGACCGTGAAGAGGAAGGGACTCCTCATTGCAACATATTGTGGAGTGTGAAGTTTAGCATCCAGCAAGGACGTAGATGGGTTCATCTTCTTAAAGTATCTGGGAAATCTTGAGTAAAAGCTCCGAATAGTGTGTATACGAGGATCTCACATTTCAAACAATGCATCTACTTCGTGTACCGTCACAATCCCACGTGTTAAGATATACGGCAGGTCACCAGAGGGCTGACTGGTACGGATTAGATCTGGAGCAGGGCCTGTAACAACACTTTGTTTACATGCGCAGCGAAAAATCTAGGAAGACATACTGGGCCTAAAGAAATTGACGTTTGCAACGCCAATGGCATCGGAAGACTCGGGCTCCGCACTCTTTTGTCTCGACTTGATCGACAAGCGGGCCATAAGGCCATAAGGAGCCTCTTCAGGAATCTGTTTCGGAGAGGAGGGAACCTTCTTTTTAGTAGGAGGTGCAGGAGATTGTCCATTTGATAAACCCTCGTTTGCTGTGTCATATCCAGCGTCACCGTCTGAGTCATCCGCACCATCATCGCTGGATGCGCCTGCTTCCACATCACCTACGTCGTCTCTGCTAGAGCTGGCAGCGGGTATAAGTCCTCCAAAAGTGTGTAGTGACTCCCTGGCTTTGGCAATCCAGTCTTGAACTTCTGGCTTTGGGACAACAGTCTCTGGACTGTTAACTATTTCCGAGGGCGTGGGAAGGGCTGAATGAGGATGCGAAGGGCTGGGAAGTGTCGACGTGCTTGGATGACGATTGACTTGCTCTAGCTTTGACATCAGCTCTACAATCTGATTAGCTTGTTCACGAATTTGTTTGAGAAGGTGTTCTCGCTTGCTGTACAATGATTGTCTATCTCAAAGAAGAACATGAAGGGCACTGTTAAACGTACGGGGGACGGCGACGAGGTTTTCTGTCTGGAATGACGCACTCTTGACCAGCTTGCAAGCATCGTTTGCAGACAAAGTCGTTGTCTCCGCGAAACTCACATCGAACCTTGAAGAAGCAGTTACTATTAATAGCGGTGGTACGACGTTTCAAGGTACCTTCAAGCCTCTGCATCGACTACATGCGCTGTTCCTAGAGTAACCAACGTGCATGAGAAGGAGAATGGATGGATTGCAAGGATACACACGGTTTCTGTTTGGTAGCATTATCAGGTTCATGCGGTGATTCTGGATCGCCTTGGTCATCGTCATCTTGAAATCTGGGTCTCTTCGGTCCGTGGGCGGAAGTGGCGATATTGAAGTACTGTGCCTGCAACTCAGACTGACGTCGTGGCGGCGGTTGGGGAAGCGCAAACTGCATGGGGCCAGGGGCCATATACACAGATGGAGACCCATTTGTAACGACAGTAGAACGTGTGGATGGGCCTGGTTGGACATTAAAGCCAGCCAGGAATTGAGGCTGATAAGTCGACTGATCCGAACTAGAGCTGCCTTGAGCGAAAACAGGTGAAGATTGGGGTTGGATAGGCGATGACCCGAAGGTAGACGAAGAGCCATCCCATTGGCTGCGATTGAGATCTAAGTTAGCTTGGGTGAAAGAAGGGGGTTCTTGTTGCGAAAAAGTAGAGGCAGCCGAGTCGTTGAATTGATTTTGAGTGAAGGAGAACCTTGTAGGCGGCAAGGATGCATTGTAAGGTCGTGATGGGCGTGACTGAGGAATTTGGCGCGGCGGTTGGAGAAGATAGGCACATTCTTCCTCGACTTGGAGGGACTGATCACTGGTGTCACCCGCGTACGGTGGTTGCGACCAGAGACTGGGTCGTCCCTCGGCATTGGGTATGGATGACATGGCGATAAACGAGAGTGGGTCCTTGTGGACGTGTCGATGTTGATTAGATGCCTGCTAGGTCCAGATCCTTATAAGTCTCGTCCGGTCGTGTCAGAACAGCGACACCGCTGTGGGCGTCTTCCAGGAAAGCGATGCGGTCTGTGCACTTCGATCCCAAGTTGCTCACTCCTCCGCGTCACGTGGATGACACTGTACCGTGGCGGTGCAGCGGAAGTATATTCACCGGTGCAAACTGCAGACTCAGTTTTATCGCCTTCAGTCTCACACCGCAGCCCTGAACTTTGTTCCCCCTGGAACCCGTTTCCAGGGAGAAAGACAACTTCAAAATGACGGACTGCATTAGGCGGCCAGATTCAAGTTGCTGTAGCGTGTTCCCCGGTCCCCATGAACTATTGGGCCGGTCGGTCCAACCCACACTCGTTCCCTTCCACAAACATGTGAATATAATCGACGCATACACTCAACCGACCTCGCTACAATCATTGATCCACAGGGGAGCGGAACTCACTGCAGGGTCAGATTGCTACTAGAGGTACTCATCCTCCCCATAACCTTCCTACCCCGTGCACAACTCAGGCATTCAGGTCCAGAGTAATACTTGCCCATTTTGGTGGTCCGCATATGTCAGAATGTTTGATCCAAATCTCGACTTCGTATACTTGTTTTCAATAAACTCGTCCGTATTCCTGCGTCGACCCACCGGATAACGCAGCAGAAGTGATCCGACGTGGTTTCTCAGCATTCCGGTTGACCTTCTCAGTCAGCTGGACGACTCAAATGTCGTAGCTTCCTGTGCCGAAATGCACGCATCATGTGAAAGGGGACTAGCCGCATTCAGAATGCGGATGATCATTACTCATTACTACAAACGGTGAGACTGCACATGGTGTTTTGGTGATGATGTTATTTTTTTTGGCACACTAATACACTATCGCTGAACTTCTATCCCGAGCAACCGATCTTGCTATATCGTGCCGTTCAGCCCCAGAGCCAAGCAATCTTATTGTTTTCTGTGTATCTACCCAACAGGGGTAAGCGTCTTTTGTATTTCGGCCAAAGGTTTCTGCTAAACAATACTACATTGGCTTGAGTGACTCCTACTCCTTGCCCTTTGTCAGCCGTCCATATGTCAAGTACAAGGCTCTGAATCACACACAACTCATTGCTACATTCAGAAACGGATGTGTCGTAAAGTGAGGGTGACTCTGGATGTACTAATCACCCTTCGATCACCAGGGTGTTTCTGCTGTTCAAATCAATAATACCGGTCCGTTGCAAGGCTATTGCAGAGTCCTGTAAATCTGGTCCTCTAATCTTAGTTGAATGACTATTTCCCTCCAATAGAGACTGGTTGGGGGGATTTGGTGGTGGCCCTTTGTCACAAGTCCTAGGATGCCAAGTGGACAACAAACACCTTCGGATTGCTCCATTCCTCGGCATTCCTGTGGGAGCATCTAAACTGCAAGAATCACACACCGTCAGCGACTAGTCAACTACCTGATACTCGGAAGCCGGGTTTCAATTGCCGCGATGCATTTGGTTCCATGATTGACCGGTCGACAGAAATTCATCGGCATAGCGTCCAGGGACATATGTTGGCAATCCTCTTCGCGCACCGACATCACTCCGTTTCCGCTGGAGCCCACAGCAAACTTACGACACAACTGAGAGATGCATACGCAGTGACGTTGAAAGATCGATGCTGGTGGTCGTATCATTTGTTTTCGGCTCATTAAATGCCGGCCGGTGACTAACTTGGATGACCAACTCGCTGGGAGTTTTCGTAAATCGAAAATAATCGTGGATGGGCATCATTACATGTGTTGCTCTGGGATCGAGGCGATTTCGTGTACAATAGAAGCTGCCGCCCACATACATTGGTCAAGCAACCAGAAAGTGAACAAAGGACACCGAAGGTGTATATTCTCAAAACGGTTCTTTGTCTCCACATAACAAGATGTCATCTCCGAAGCCACTGGACTGAAACAATCGCAGTCACTGGTAGATAGCTTACTACGTCGCACTGCCGAAGATCTGGTATCGCCTGCAAATACTAGGACCAACCTCGTCATATTGCGCCTTCGTGTGACAGAAGTTGTAGAATTCAGGCTGCGCAAGGCGGCGTATGAGTTGTACGATGTAAGTCTGTGGAAATGAAATTATGTTCTCACCAGCGAAGCCATAAGTGAGCCCCCACACCATACGGCATACCTAGAATTTTCCGAGGTCACTTTGGTGTAATTCACTGGAACATGAAATGTGGATCCGCACCGCTGACGCTTATGTGAGATCACCTCCACCTCAACACCAGAGGACTGAACAAACGTCAGACAAGGGCAAGATGCAATTCAAGGAATAGCTGGACCTTCTGTGTGCTCCCGCTGGCAATCATACCAGCCTCCAGACGACGTCCCACAAGTTGCTTGATGTCACGCTTCAAACGTTGACCAAAATGTTGATACAAGGTGGAGCCTCCGGACAACACGATATTCTGTTTGATTGCTAAGACATAAATTGCCTTCCGAGGTGTTCAGGTCCTGGCTTACCTTATACAAACCTCGACGCACGTCAATTGGAGACGATTGAATAACGTCATCAACAATTTCTGGTAGGGGCGTCAGGAAGTCAGAAGAATAGATTTCGGGATTGAAAAAGATCTCGGGAGCGAGGAAGCGTTCATAGCCAACATCGATGGAATATTTCTGAGTCCCAGTCAGCTACATTCCCCCAGAATTAATGGAGGATACGCACCCTTCCCGTGACGGTATGTTCCCCATCATACCTTTCAAAGTGCTTGTATGGCTCCGCATCATATTTCCTGAACTCCTTGACGATGTCCTGGCACACATAACTATAATCCTCCTTGACCTTCGTTGCAACTCTCAGCTGATCTTCGGGTGGAACAGCCGTCATCTCACCGCGCTCCCGCAAGAGGTTCAGCACGAATTGCGTGATATCTCGCCCGGCAATTGGGATGTGTTTTATGGCACTTCCGATAACGTATCCTTCCGCGCAGGGTATGACATGCGTGACACCGTCGCCCGAGTCGATGACTGTGCCCGTCAGTGTCCGGTCTATCACGCGGTTAGACGACCAGGAAGCCGCAAGGGCGAGTACAGCTTGGACAGCGATATAGAGGCCCTTGATGTTGAATGACTCGAAGAAGATCTCTGCGGTCTGTTCCCTGTTCTCGGGTGGATTGAGTGGAGGCTCGGTCTGTTAACAGACAAAGCGACGGTAAGATAGACCGTTCCGCAAGTAGAACAAATGTCATGATCAGATGTTTCACTAACCAGAAGAAAATAATGGTCCTCAGGTTCAGCGCGCAAATACTTGAATATCGTCTGTTCCCAATACCGCTCCATATGGTCCCAATTATCGATCATACCGTGTCGGATCGGATAGTGCACTCCATATCCAGGCGTCTTGGCATTGGCAAGCGCCTCGTCGCCGATGAAGAAATCTAAATCTTCGATCCCCCGTTTCGTGGCGAGGTTACCGGGTTTGGTAGGAATCGGGGGTCCTCCGCGGGCAGATTGAGCAACGGGCCCGCCGCGCGTCGCGATCGCAGTTGGAAAGACACTTTATGAACAATGTGGAATAGGATAAGATGATCGGGAGGATGTAAACGCGCGAATGCTTACAAGGATGGATCAGAGTTGCCCGCAAAGCTGGACGAGTACGAGATCAGTCCGCAGGATAAGGGTAGCAGTGAGAGACAATAGATACGAACCCTACTTTCGAGTATCCAGTGCCATTATCGCAAATAATGGGTGCGAGGAGCGACATCTTTGAACAGTGCTTCAAGTTATTGTAATTCACGAAGCTGATTGTGCCGCAGTGATGCTTGGTTTTGTTTGGCAACAGCTAACTAGCTCATTACTGTAACACCTAAAAAAATTGAGTATAGATGGTCATTTATTACAAAGCTAAAGGCCCGTCACAACTCTGCATATGATAGTAGACATGGCCTGCCTTTGGGCAGGCAGGAAAAGACCATCATTTACATTGCTCTTCTGGGAATTGCCAGGCAGGACCAGCACATTTAGTAAGGTAGTGGACATTCATTCTCTACCATAGTCACGTGAAACAGTATGACAACACACTTTTAAATTCGTAACAAATCATTGAGAGTATATCTGCAAAATCCATTGCATCATTTTAAAGATTATACCATGTAGAATAATACAGTTTGGTGTAATAGGGTTATATGAATGAACTGAAGCTGGAATTAATTTTGGAAGCCAAAGCCTAGTATGTCTACACCGTGTGCAAAATCCAATTGGCTAGCAGGTTTAGTCCAAATAGAGGTTATGGTCAACAGCAGATGCTTGAATAGCCACTCATGGGACAAAATCAACGCAGCCACACTGCCTGGTCAGCCAACTTGCCTCCAAAGAGAAAGCACTGCATCAGCAAAACAGCACTTTTGGGCTACAGACACTACAGACCACATGACTTGTGTACAGGTCTGTACAGGCTGTACAGACCCATCAACTCTGTACAACTCTGTAAATTCCTAACTACTGACACTATTGCTACACCTTTACTACACCTTTGACTACACTTTTTTGTACACTTTAACTACACTTTTTTACTACACTTTTACTACGCTTTTTTGTACATTTTTACTACACTTTTGACTACACTTCTTTATACACTTTGACTACACTTTTACTACACTTTTTTGTACACTTTTACTACACTTTTTACTACACTTTTTTGTACACATTGACTACACTTTTGACTACACTTTTACTACGCTTTTTTGTACACTTTTACTACACTTTTGACTACACTTTTGACTACACTTTTACTACACTTTTTTTGTACACTTTGACTACACTTTTACTACACTTTTTTGTACACTTTTACTACGCTTTTTTGTACACTTTTACTACACTTTTTACTACACTTTTACTACACTTTTTACTACACTTTTACTACACTCTTTTGTACACTTTTACTACACTTTTCTGTACACTTGTGACTACACTTTTGACTACACTTTTGACTACACTTTTACTACACTTTTTTGTACACCTTTACTACACCTTTACTACACTTTTACTACACTTTTTTGTACACCTTTACTACACTTTTTTGTACACATTTACTACGCTTTTTTGTACACTTTTACTACGCTTTTCTGTACACTTGTGACTACACTTTTGACTACACTTTTACTACGCTTTTTTGTACACTTTTACTACACTTTTTACTACACTTTTACTACACTTTTACTACACTTTCTGTACACTTCTAATTACACTTTGACTACACTTTTGACTACATGTTTTACTACACTTTGGGGTGCACTTGTTAACCCAGTCACAGCTATGCTACTTAACCTAATCATGACTACACTTCTTAACCTAATCATAACATAACCATGACTACACTACTCAATCTAATCAATTTACAAAAAGTGTAGTAGAAGTGTGGTAAAAGTGTACCAAAAGTGTAGTACAAGTGTAGTAAGAAGTGCATTAAAAGTGTAGTCAAAGTTTAGTCAAAAGTGTACAAAAAAGTGTGCAAAAAAGCGTAGTAAAAGCGTAATCAAAAGTGTGGTAAAAGTGTAGTCAAAAGTGTAGTAAAAGTGTACAAAAAAGCGTAGTAAAAGTGTACAAAAAAGTGTGGTAAAAGTGTGGTAAAAGTGTAGTCAAAAGTGTAGTGAAAGCATACAAAAAAGTGTAGTCAAAGTGTAGTAAAAGTGTAGTCAAAAGTGTAGTAAAAGCGTACAAAAAAGCATAGTAAAAGTGTAGTGAAAGTGTAGGCAAAAGTGTAGTGAAAGTGTACAAAAAAAGTGTAGTAAAAGTGTAGTCAAAAGTGTAGTAAAAGTGTAGTCAAAAGTGTAGTGAAAGTGTACAAAAAAGTGTAGTAAAAGTGTACAAAAAAGCGTAGTAAAAGTGTAGTAAAAGTGTAGTCAAAAGTGTAGTGAAAGTGTACAAAAAAGCGTAGTAAAAGTGTAGTAAAAAGTGTAGTAAAAGTGTTGTCAAAGTGTAGTAAAATGTGTACAAAAAATGTGTAGTGTTTGTATTGTAGTGTTGATTACCAAAAATGTGTAGTAACAATTAAGAAATGTTGTGTTGTGTTTGTGTGGTAGTGTTGATTACCAAAAATGTGTAGTGTCACTTAGGATGTGTTGTGTTGTGTTTGTGATGTAGTGTTGATTACCAAAAGTGCGTAGTAGTTCTGCTGTGTTTGTGTTGTAGTGTTGATTGCCAAAAATGTGTAGCATCAATTAGGAAATGTTGTGTAGTATTTGTGTAGTTTTGATTACCAAAAATGCGTAGTAGTTGTGTTGTGTTTGTGTTGCAGTGTTAATTACGAAAAATGCGGAGTAGTTGTGTAGTGTTTGTGTTGTAGTGCTGATTACCAGAAATGTGTAGTATCAATTAGGATGTGTTGTGTAGTGTTTGTAGTGTAGTGTTGATTACCAAAAATGCGTAGTAATTGTGTTGTGTTTGTGTTGTAGTGTTGATTACCAAAAATGCGGAGTAGTTGTGTAGTGTTTGTGTTGTAGTTCTGATTACCAAAAATGTGTAGTGTCAACTAGGAAGTGTTGTGTAGTGTTTGTGATGTAGTGCTGATTACCAAAAATGCGTAGTATAATTGTGTGTAGCAAAAGTGTAGTACCACTTGGTAGTTGGTACTGCCACTGTGTGCCCAAAATTTGACTAAGTGCCCAAAAATGCCAAAAACACAATATTGTGAACACTGTTTGTCACACCTCTTGCACAACATGGCAAACTTGACCAAACAGATGCCTTTTCCTACTATGTAGGAGTGGGCTCAACACAACAAAGGTTAGTGCCGGAGCTAATGGTAAGTTTTCTACTACCACAACATATTAACTTGCCTAACAATGCTACTAATAGGTTATTTCACTACACAACAAATGTTAGTGCCGGAGCCAATGGTAAGTTTCCCACCCACTACATATTAACACTACATCTTAACTTATCTAACAATGCTACTAATAGGTTATTTGACTATGGTTAAACCCACTAGAGGCTATTAGCCTGCCGGAAATTGACAATCACTTTCAACTCTGTAAGTAGTTTGACTCACTTGATCTAGCTTGTCACTAACTCAACTTTCATATATGTTAATTGCTTTGTGTGGGTAGTTGTGATTAGGATTATATTATGTAGTGTCTCTAACTACACCATGTATATAGTAGTTAGTAATTGCTAATATATTTGTTGCTTTATATGCTAGTATTTGGAGTGCTATAAGAGTTTGAAAGAGTATGGTAATGGCATTAGTGTCAATCCTAGTATATAGCCCTTGTGCTAGTCCCGGAAACACTAGACCTGTACAAATGGGAGGTGTTTGTATAGGTCTGTACAGAGCAGTACAGACTCTGTGCACTCTGTGAAGCCCTGTATTAGTGGGAACCTTTCTGTGGGCTCTGTGACTCTGTACAAGTCTGTGTGGCACTGTATAGGGAAGGGCTGGTTTGCTGATGGAAGTATCCCTTACCAAAACCACACTGACCACCCCTGGATCCAGCTCCTTATCCCAGTCAGAGTCCAACATGGGAGCCCCGTCAGGGGCACCCTCATTATTTACCACCTGCTCCTGTCGAGCCCACTGCACCACACACACCCTCCAGTGGTGCCAATTGAACATTTTGCCTCATTTCTTGCTTGCAGACTATCATTTGAACTTTATTTGTGCCATTGCTGTATTCATGCCAGCTTATGTCTTCATGTCATTTTACCACCTTAGCACCAAGTAGATGTTTGTGTACCAGACCAAGTGCTCGCACTTACGCAGTGCGATGAATTGATATTTTGTTACATGGCTACGAGTACTACATGTAATGCTATGAAAAATGTGACCATTTGTACAGGTAATGTTGACAGTGAGACGCCAATGATGAATGACGATGTGGCTCCTGACCAACATTCAATCTGCATGGCCAAATCCTTCTTGACTGCTGGGGGTCTCCCAGTAGGACTGCACAGGAGGCATGCTGTGCAGGCTGGACAACCCTGCATGGAGGCGAAGGCATTGATGCAGGAGGTGTGGATGGATGTGCAGAATGAGGCAACGTCTCCATTGGGCTCTGGGAATGCTGTGGATAGTATGAATGCTACGAGCTGTGACCACTGACCAGAGTACTCATGAGAATGCTCTGGAGGAGCACAATGATCTCAAGGTAGATTGTGCTGTGCAGGTTGCACAGCCTTGCATGAATATGAAGGCATCCATCACTGGGACACAAGGGCACTGTGTCAACAAGAAAGTATGATTATATCTTATCTTAATCTAATCTTGGAGATTTCCAGAGATCACAGTTACATGTGATTTGGAGTAGTGTCAACCGGATTACTGGTAGATCACATGACCGGCTCCACAAGATAGCTGGAACTATCACATGCAAGGCACGTGTATAACACATGCTGATGCACATTACAGGCATGTTTCCAGATAACTATGTTTATGGAAACTGCACTTACTATATATGGGAATATGGTGAAATAGGCGAGAATAATACTTATCTATGCACAGACCATGTACCACAGGTATATATACCCTGTAGGATTCCCTGTAGATACTCAGTTCAATACAGTTCAACTGTTCTCTCATTACTCACTACTTCATAAACAACTCAACTTCAAGAACCAGCTACTAGCTATCAAGGTATGCTTGCGCTACCCCGTTGCTGTTGCCCCAGTTTTGTTGCTACACACTGGACTGGGCAGGCCCAACTGATGGGTGGCCTAGACGATAGGGAATCCAGATAAGCATGGACTGATGATGGGGATGGAGGCAGTCTGTGGGAGACAGCATCATCGCACGATGCTGGAGTTGGGAGGTGGTGGTCTGGGTGGTTGTGGCACATGTGATGTCAACAGCAGTCTGCGATCACATCTGTTGCTTCAACCTGCCATGGGTACTTCAGCTTTGCAGACAGCACCAGGTCACATCTGGTGCTGTAGATACCTTGTAGCTTTGCTAATGACTATTGGTGCATGGAGGGAATCTGATTGCATTGACCAAACTGAGGAACAAGGAGTGTGAAGAAACATGGAGACAGTGACCAGGGACTTGTGATTGGGCTCGCTGAGCAACTGGTTTGTGAGGTGCGGAGGTTGCAAGACGCGAAAGGTGACAGTATAGATGACACAGACCTCAGCCTTTCCACCAGGCTTGCAACAAAGTTCCAGATGGAGGCCAAAGGTATCCCACAGGATTTGGGAGGTGACTATGTGGGGGCTCTGGGACTTTCTTCCTTGTTAGCAGTGTTCTCAATGAGTTGAGTCCATAGACACCTGACACAACCTATAGCTCAGCAACCTTGACTAGTGTGCGAAGTTGTTTTCAGCGCTCGTTTTGAGAATTGTTGGCAATAAGAGTAGACCGGAGAGGATGAAATGGAGAGTGGAGAGGAACAAAGGGTGATTGAGGGACTGTACAGATGCATGGCAAGTCCAACAATGAGGATCTGCAGGCAGTGCTGAGGTGGGACAACAACAACATATGACAATGCTCCTGTGAAGTATATGAGAGGTTAACAAGTAGGCAATGATGACTACATCCTTGTGGCTATAAATCACTCGCCTGGGAACTAGATGCTCTTGAGATGTTGCCTTGAGGGCATGCATCCACAATAGGCAGCAGGGGATGAGCTGGAGGAGAGGTCAGGTCTTTCAGACATATTTTCATTGTAGTAGGTAATGGGTCAGAAAGAGCATGGGAACCTCAAAAAAGTGGTGCCAAGGGTGGTAGAAGCAGTGGCTGCACAGCTGCAAAGAACAGGATGGACATGCTCCTGCACATACCTTACAATATAAGTACTCATTTCCTTCACTTGCAGCATACACGCGCGTCTCTGCCCCGCACATGATGTACTGGTGAGTCCATGATATCGACAACCTTGTCGTATGAGGCCGAATGATGTTGTGTCAGGACGCCTGATTGGCCGCGAAACGTCACTACATACTGGTGTCTAACGCCTAGTACGGAGTGCATTGTCAGCATAGCCGACACCGGAGGATGAGTACATGAGTCCCCTGTACGCATCCATGCCAATGATGAATGTTGTCTTGAGTTGTGTTATCTGCATTCACCCAGCCAGTTGCCAACTCAGATGGGCTCAGTGACTAGACAATCAGATGCCTAAGTTAGCGTTCGACTGAGGGTCAAGTTGAGACATCCACTGCAGCACTTCAGACATCGTTGGACGATCAGCCGGTTCAGCGTTCATCAGTCGTCCAGCAATAGCAAGCAGATCTTCACGGCCCGGTGCAGACCTGTCGCACCGCATGCACAACTCCTCCAGTGTTTTCCCAGTGGACCATAAATCCGCGCGGACCGCATTCCATAATCCAGACCCAGCCGCAACTTCTGGAGCCATGTACCCTTCGGTGCCAACGACCCCACGGAATGAACCTCGTCCTTCAGTGATTCGGACCGCCCTGTTGTAATCAATGACTGACAGCCGACCGCCATAATGTGGGATTAGGATATTGCCTGGCTTGATATCCAAGTGTGCGACGCCGTGTGAATGCATGAAATCGATCCCTTCAAATAGTTGTTTGGCAACACTCCACAGCTTATCATTGGGATTTTTCAGAGACGTAAGCCAGCCCCCAGCTTCGGGCATATATATGATGGTGCCGTTGCTGACGGGCCAAATGGATATGCCATTGATGGTATGGTTTGAAAGGGTATTGAAGGAAGAGAGGTATTGGAGGATGTCTGCCTCCTTTTGACCCCGAGCGACAAACTTGAGATATCCGTGTTGTGAAAAGTCAGAAATATTCTCGATGTGAGCAATATTGGGATGCTATGACCAATAAGCAGGTGTATTGTAGCGATAGATCGGTACACGCACCCCAAAGACTCGAAAAGTAACTTCGTATCCCATGGCCTGAACTTTCTCCTGAATGTCGTCCGCTTCAAAGACACCGAGGTCATCTTCTGCTTCACCCTCATGTCCCTCCGGGACGGAGGCCAGGGTCGTTCTATTGGCCGATGTCTGTCGGGGATGGGTGACCGAAGAGAGAGAACGTAAACCTTTGGCATCATCTTTGATCGACTTCAGCGCGCCTTTCTTAGCTGCATCCAGGTTCCGCGTGAGTTGTGAAAGCATCGTTGTGAGGTTGAACATTTCAAGGAAAAAATCCGATGACTGGCTGGTTATCGTAAGGTCGAATGTTTTTTTTATAATCGATACCTGTGCAGCTGGTTAGCTACGCATAACGTTTAATGGGAGTGTTATCCGTACTGGGTTTCCTTCATCGGCCGACATCTGCATCACAATATATCGTTCAGCCTCCAGCGAACGGCGGAGGTAAATTGCCACGACGAAAAAACGTTCCTCGGCATCGCTCTTCATAAGAAAATGGCCAGCGCGTGCTGCAGCGATGGCTTCTATCAACATACGCCACCGATCAGATTCATTCTCATCCGAAGTTGTCTCCGAGATCACCAGAGGACAAAGGTACTCGGGGTTTACTACACCGAAATCACTCCTGGGGTGAAATTTGCAAAAAGTATCTGTGTTATCCTGTTGATGAATAAACAATGGAAATTGCCAGTTCATTTCCCTAGAACCAGTGAATAGAGGCGAAGGACCCATAGAAAAATAGGCTTACGGTTGATAGCGGATATTTGTGCCAGAAGAACATGAAAGGAAGGGTGGAACCGCAAAGTACACGGAAAAGGTGCTGCACTTCAGAGCAGACGAACGATCCTCCGCAACAGAAGGCGCATCCTGTAACCAACACCGGTGGACATTGTAAAATGCTACAAATTCTCTGGTATTTTTGACTGAAGGCTGCACCCCGCCCGCTGCCGCAGTGAAGATGCGACGGAATTGCTCTTCGTAGCGCCGGGCCAGGTTGAGATCAGCTCCGGGAGTGTCCTGATGAAATCGGTACAAAATATTCCAATCAAAGAAGAGGACTTACACTATAGATGCGTTTCTGCTGAAGCTGGTCCTCGATGGATCGGAAAGGCTCGGCTGACTGATTTTGACGGTAAAGGGTACCGCCAGGACCTAGGTTATTACGGACGTCATCCTCGGACCAACTCTTGAAATGCACAACCACGATTTGGAGACGTTTGAACAATTGAGCATGGTCCCTGTTCAGCCTGAAGAGGGCTGCATTCTCCGGCGAGACTGATATCGCTTAGTCTCTGGTCCAGCTTAAGATAATTTCCATCAGCTCACCAGTTTTGATGAAGAGATGCACACAACTTATACGTGCGTTTTCCATCACTTCACGTACCACCGTCCACTTAGGGACATCGCGCTGTCTAGCCGCACGATCCTCGCATTCCGCGACGAGGTCTTCTTCCCCTTTACCTCGCATCTGAATTGGTGGATCCGGTATGAAATATTGGCAACGTTCTATCAACGAACCCGTTGCACCCCCACTTGGGATGCCACGATGACCCTGAAATCGATCCAGAGTCTGACAGCACAGAACCTGCAGTGTATATGTCTCGGGTACGGCGATGCTGACGACCACTTCATTAAAGACGATGTTGACACAGACATTGGCATTTGCTGGAAGGGTCCCAAGTCAGCTCAAGTAAGAGACCATCTACAAACTCAAATACTTACCCATTGCTGTCGAATGCTTCGAGGGTATGCTATGGGCTGTGCCAAGTGACAAGCGGGACTAAATAGAATCGCACTCTTATTATACTACCAACAACGGAAGTGTATGCTTTAATGGTAGAACAATAATGAACAAGAAATGTTCCACAGCTGACTCCCTCTCCCACGAGAAATCCTAGTCCCGACATTTGTCGTATGCTGGACAACCGAGTGGCACAACCAACTCCAACGCCCAAGTGGGGACTACTACAGACTCGCGGTAACCCTGAAGCCTCACCTCATACATCCCGTAACATATACAGCCGTCTCATGATTGCGTAACAGTGAGTAGTACTCAGAGAAGTCTCTATCTGGTCTACGAAAACATGATCGTATTGCTTGGGATCACAACTGTTTTCGATCATTCGATATCCATAGTGTCTTCACTGATGTCCAAAGGGAACGCGTTTGATTAGGTGCAAAACACGGGTTCCGATTGGCATGCTGCATGATGCTCTCGCATTTGTTGTACGTCTCAGCGACGTTTAGATCCTGGGGATTGCCAACGCACTGCATTATCTCCACACGTATGAACAAGGTTCTATTATACACGGAGATATCAAAGGTGTGAGTGTACATACTTGTTTCTGATCTGGCAGACGTTTGATCTACAACAAACCTGATAACAGTCCAACAATTAGGTCTCTGATGACGGACATGCACTCCTTACCGATTTTGGTTTCTCTCACCTTGCCAATGCTTCGTTTAGTCTAGCCACTGAACAGCACCCCGAGGAACACCGGATTGGATGCCGCCTGAATACCTGGAAATGGATCAATACACGGTGATGATGCCCGCAGGCGGTGTGTGGTCCTTCGGAATGATGGCGCTGGTCAGTCAATTAAATATCTTTGGGATGTTGTCCAACTTTCCACAGGAATTATTTATCAGGAAGTGCTCATATGGTCATCTCTGGCACCCTGGGATGATAACGCCCCACATTTTACTCAAAGAGCGTGAACGTCCCAGCCTCGAGGATACCTGCTCCCGATTGACAGACGAGTGGTGGAAGATGTGCTCGTCATGCTGGACTCGTGATCCATTGCAGCGCCCATCAATGTTAACGGTTCTCGGAAATCTGCAGGTACATCATCGTTATGGATTCCCTACGAGTGATATCTTACCTGTGTCATTTTTCTGTAGACTACGCCCACAGTCCGCGCTCATTCTCATCCTTCTAAGGTCTGTATCTTTATTTGGTGTGCACTGATCGCCAGTCTGCATCTTACTCTGGTGTTCTCAACAGTCTTTACACGGTAACAGCATGCATGATATTCCTGAAGTCTTCGCCAAACAGCTACAACCAGATAGCACCCACCTTGATGGACCGTCGTCTAAAGAAAGGTGGTCTCCTTTGCATGACGAGTATGCCGCTGCTCATTCGGACACCCCGGATCTGGAGGAGATAACAGTGATACCCTCGCACTCAAGTCAGAAACATCCCCTGTGGGCATGAAACTCCCGACCTACTATGCTATATAGGCTGAGAGAATTTGTTGTCAGTTCTCATCCACTGGACCCCAGAGAATCGCTCGCAGAACTTGCCCGGCTTGCATCGGAGTATTCCCTCAACCTCGATGGACTAGTGTCTAAAGATTGGCAAGATCTTTTTGTGGGAGGGCATGCTGTGGTTTATTCGGGGATCCTAGATCAGAAGGAGAATCCCAGCAGAATTCTCAGTGGTGGTCCTTTGGGAGGTAGAAATACGACAAAGGTGAGTTTGCCTACTAACTATCATGGTTCACCATCAGTCTGACATGGAATGATTCTAAGTGGCCATAAAGATTCCACGTGAGGGACCACCAGATGGTACCACTAACATCAAGGTACTCTTAACCATTGTACTTCAACAATGCTCCTCACCTTTAACAGACGTTTCTCAGGGAGGTACACGTCTGGTCCAAGCTTTGCCATACAAATGTCCTTCCATTTCTGGGTATCACCACCCGGCATGATTTGACGGTGTCCTTTGTTTCTCCTTGGATGAGTAATGGAAATGCACGTGACTATGTGCATCATAAAACCATCGATCCTCGCCCTCTGGTAGGTCATATATACAAATAAAGGGAATGCTATCATCGTGTCGCACAGATCATGGGAATTGCGCAAGGGCTGCATTACCTCCATAACCTCAGCCCACGACCAATTTTCCACGGAAATTTAAAAGGCGTAGGTCTTCTCCCTCCAGTAGATGGGATCATTTGATCGGATATTGCTACAGGCCAATGTTCTAATATCTGATGAGGGCCAAGCACTCCTGACCGATTTTGGCCTTTCTTTCGTCGTCAATTCTTCTTTTGGCATGAAGGCTTTTAGTCAAAATAAACCTAAAGGAACGATCCATTGGATGTCGCCGGAATTAATCGATCTTGGCCGGATTTCAGCCGAAGCAGATGTGTGGGCATTCGGGATGACAGCCCTTGTACGCTCTTCTTCCTTTTGTTGTGTGAAATAAACCAAATCCATGCAGGAACTGCTCACCCGTAAAAATCCGTTCTATTATCTTAGAGTTAGCGAGCTCATTTTCAAGATCATGAAAGTGTTGAGTGGTGTAATCTCAGCACCTCACCTCACTAGTTCTCAAGCTAGTACTTGGGTTAAACCCCCCCAAGTAAGCCATGTACCCTTGACCATATAGCTCAGTGGTTAGAGCACCTGGTATAGACCTAGGAGGTCTAGGGTTCAATTCCCTGTCTGGTCACATTACTTTTAACAGAAAGAGCATATCCTAGAGCGCCCAAGTATTGAAGATACATGTTCACGCATGTCGAATATGTGGTGGGATATGTGCACCCATTGCTGGAATTATGACCCTCCTTCGAGACCGACGATGACTTATATAGTTGGACAGATCGAAAAAATGGTACGTCGTTTGGCTTCTAGCAGGCAGCATCATTTCAATCAATCTCTGTAGATGTCGCCGGAGCCCTTCCCACTTGACACTTTTTCCAGGCTCGCATCGCCATACACCATCGAGCCACTTCGAACTAGATGGCACAGTTTCAATGAGTGGTAGTAAGTCTGTTGTGCACCAGGGGCGAATGGAAAGGGGGATCAAGGTGGCAGTGAAAACCCTCCGTTATAGTCCTCTGGACGTTGCAGATGCTATCAAGGTTCGTCTATGTTGCATGTGTATTGTGGGCGCTATATCAACTTGGTGTAAGCTGCGCCACAACAATATCCTTCTGGTGCTTGGGGTTACGACCAAGTTTGGTTATGCAATATCACTAGTATCCCTTTGGATGGCCAAGGGAAATGCACATGATTATATGCACAACAATGACGTTTCCCCTCTTCGACTGGTGTGTCCGTTGCTCGAGTCCCTGGTAAGCATGAGTTCACACTACACAGCATATAGAAGTCGCAAGTGGGCTGCGCCATCTGCATGCTCACAATCTGCATCCGAAATCTCAGAGGTGTAAGTGTATACATCCTCTTGATCCTCTGATAAATATGTCGAACAAATGCACCGGCATAATGTCTTGATTTCGGACAGCGGCCAAGCCCTCCTTACAGACTTTGGTCTGTCCCAGCTCCTCAAATCTTCTTCTATGCTTACCCATCCACAGTCCGTAAACTGGACGTCTCCTGAACACCTGGATGACTTCAAAGGATCTGCTAAAGGTGATGTGTGGGCATTTGGGATGATAGCACTGGTATACTGGTTACTACCTTCTCTCGACATTCACTGACACTTCTGTAGGAGTTGTTCACTCGATCGTATCCCTTCCACGATATCCAGAACTCCACGGAATTGAAACAACGCATTAAACGGGGCCCACCTGAGTGTCCTAGTGATGAGGCTGTATGTTCCCGTTTGACAGATGGATGTTGGAATATATTATCCTCATGCTGGGACCGCGATCCATGGCTACGTCCATCAATTGAAGAAATCACTCGTAAAGTCATAGAGGAACAGGTTCAAGTTATGTGGCTCAGCGGTTCAGAAGACTTGTTGCAACGTCTTCAGTAGATGGTTTGGTGACACGAACTTTTCAGATAATAGGCGAAGGAAGTCTCACCGCCTCGAATTCACACATGTCTCGCAACTCGTCTCGCAGTTGCAAATATCATAAATGATATGTTTTCTTTCTCTCTTTCCTTGTTTTCCTTGTTTTCTTTCATCATGCCATTCACATTTTTCTTCATGTCCATTGTCCTATATCATACCATTGGAATCCGTCTGTTCACTGTTCCGACCACCACAACTGTAGTTTTACCTTACTTAGACTTGCCTCAAGGCACCTTGCACCTTCTATAAAGGACCTTGTGTATTGAACTGCAAAGCAGAAGCAGATTCCCCATCTGTCACGACCGTGTGACGCCTCGTGACTCCGCAAGGCCTCTAGTCTGTTGTAAACTAAAGTCCGATCGTAATCGCACACCTCCGACGCTACGTATCCATCTCTGCTCCGACAATTGATGCTCCGTCTCCTTTTAGTATATAGTTCCACGTCTACGCCTCCGGTTATTGTATGCCTCCGTTCCGTTTCTGTTCCTGTTCCCTTTGTTCCCGTTTTAGATTAGATAACGATTACTAATAGCTGTGATCCGTTAACGTTTTGATCCATTACGTCCTTCATCAGAGTCCTGTCACATCCATCTCCCTCTATCATTCATCTCGCTTCCTGGACTTATCACTGACCTCCGTTCCGTGTATGTTACTCATCCATTTGTCATCCGCAGACTCTTACCTGCGTCTCCGCTATGTTTCTCTCTGCTTCTCGGTTACTGTACATTCCCGATGTAAAGTATAAGTACTCCGCACGCTGAGGAAATTGTCCCTCAGTTCGAATATCAGCTTGAATACCTCCCGCGAACTCTCCTCTGTCCCCTCTGCCTTCTGGCAAACCCGACCTTCGTTGGACCTCCGTCTCTCCATTCCTTAGTCCTCCGAAATACGAGGACGCAGGTATCGCAAGGGCGCAGCACATACGCTGAAGCCAAGTCCTCAAACACTTCTGCATCTCCTCTGCCTGTCGTCGACGACCCTTCGTACTTATCTCCGCTCTCGTCGGAGTTCGTCAGAGGAAACGATTCTGACACCATCATTTGTTCTCAAAACCCTTGAAGTGTCCGACTCAACACCAAGACTTAGATTTTTCACCATTGTGAGGCTTGTATCATCGACTTCCATTCTAGTATATACATTTTCCCCTGTTATTCTACACATAGACGAGACAAGGTCATTTGCTAAATTTCCGAATCATAAATCATTTGATGCATGTTCCGCAGAGTTGATATTGGTAAAAATAATTATATCTTAAAACACAGTGTCTAACGGATATCATACAGTATTACTACAACCATCCGTCCTCAGGCAGCTACTTGTTGCAACGCTGAGTGCTCCAGCCTGAAGGACAGGACAGTGTTGAATATTGCCCTGGAAAATAAGTTAAATTCAACGACTCACTGAACTGTTCCTACTAAGTTGACGTTCGACTGAGGGTCAAGTTGAGACATCCATTGCAGCACTTCAGACATCGTTGGGCGATCAGCCGGTTTAGCGTTCATCAGTCGTCGAGCAATAGCAAGCAGATCTTCACGGCCCGGAGCAGACCTGTCGCACCGCATGCACAGCTCCTCCAGTGTTTTCCCAGTGGACCATAAATCCGCGCGGACGGCATTCCATAATCCAGACCCGGCCGCAACTTCTGGAGCCATGTACCCTTCGGTGCCAACGACCCCACGGAATGAACCTCGCCCTTCAGTGATTCGGACCGCCCTGTTGTAATCAATGACTGACAGCCGACCGCCATAATGTGGGACTAGGATATTTCCTGGCTTGATATCCAAGTGTGCGACGCCGTGTGAATGCATGAAATCGATCCCTTCAAATAGTTGTTTGGCAACACTCCACAGCTTATCATTGGGATTTTTGAGAGACGTGAGCCAGCCCCCAGCTTCGGGCATATATATGACGGTGCCGTTGCTGACGGGCCAGATGGATATGCCATTGATGGTATGGTTTGAAAGGGTATTGAAGGAAGAGAGGTATTGGATGATGTCTGCCTCCTTTTGACCCCGAGCGACAAACTTGAGATATCCGTGTTGTGAAAAGTCAGAAATATTCTCGATGTGAGCAATATTGGGATGCTATGACCAATAAGCAGGTGTATTGTAGCGATAAGTCAGTGCACGCACCCCAAAGACTCGAAAAGTGACTTCATATCCCATGGCCTGAACTTTCTCCTGAATGTCGTCCGCTTCAAAGACACCGAGGTCATCTTCTGCTTCACCCTCATGTCCCTCCGGGACGGAGGCCAGGGTCGTTCTATTGGCCGATGTCTGTCGGGGATGGGTGACCGAAGAGAGAGAACGTAAACCTTTGGCATCATTTTTGATCGACTTCAGCGCGCCTTTCTTAGCTGCATCCAGGTTCCGCGTGAGTTGTGAAAGCATCGTTGTGAGGTTGAACATTTCAAGGAAAAAATCCGATGACTGGCTAGTTATCGTAAGGTCGAATGTTTTTTTTATAATCGATACCTGCGCAGCTGGTTAGCTACGCATAACGCTTAATGGGAGTGTTATCCGTACTGGGTTGCCTTCATCGGCTGACGTCTGCATCACAATATATCGTTCAGCCTCCAGCGAACGGCGGAGGTAAATTGCCACAACGAAAAAACGCTCCTCGGCATCGCTCTTCAGAAGAAAATGGCCAGCGCGTGCTGCAGCGATGGCTTCTATCAACATACGCCACCGATCAGATTCATTCTCATCCGAAATTGTCTCCGAGATCACCAGAGGACAAAGGTACTCGGGATGTACTACACCGAAATCACTCCTGGGGTGAAATTTGCAAAAAGCATCTGTGTTGTCCTGTTGATGAATAAACAGCGGAAATTGCCAGTTCATTTCCCTAGGACCAGTGAATAGAGGCGAAGGACCCATAGAAAAATAGGCTTACGGTTGATAGCGGATATTTGTGCCAGAAGAACATGAAAGGAAGGGTGGAACCGCAAAGTACACGGAAAAGGTGCTACACTTCAGAGCAGACGAACGATCCTCCGCAACAGAAGGCGCATCCTGTAACCAACACCGGTGGACATTGTAAAATGCTACAAATTCTCTGGTATTTTTGACTGAAGGCTGCACCCCGCCCGCTGCCGCAGTGAAGATGCGACGGAATTGCTCTTCGTAGCGCCGGGCCAGGTTGAGATCGGCTCCGGGAGTGTCCTGATGAAATCGGTACAAAAAATTGCAGTCAAAGAAGAAAGGTCTCACACTATAGATGCGTCTCTGCTTGAGCTGGTCCTCGATGGATCGGAAAGGCTCGGCTGACTGATTTTGACGGTAAAGGGTACCACCAGGACCTAGGTTATTACGGACATCATCCTCGGTCCAATTCTTGAAATGCAAAACTACGATTTGGAGACGTTTGAACAACTGAGTATGATCCCTGTTCAGCCTGAAGAGGGCAGCATTCTCCGGCGAGACTGATATCGCTTAGTCTCAGATCTAGCTCAGGATAATTTTCATCAGCTCACCAGTTTTGATGAAGAGATGCACACAATCTATAGGTGTGGCTTTCATCACATTACGTATCATCATCGACTTAGCAACTTCGTTCTCTCTAACCGCACGATCCTGGCATTCTGCGATGATGTCCGCTTCTTGTCTACTTCCGATCTCAACTGGTGGATGCACTTTGAAACATTGGCAACGATCTATCAACGGACCCACTGATGCATCCGAAGGGATGCTGGGACGATCCTTGTGTTCTTTCAAAGCCTGACGACACAGAAGTTGTAGGGTATATGTCTCGGGTGTGACGATGCTGGCGAACACTTGATTGAAGACGACGTTGACACAGACATCTGCTGGAAGGGTCGCAAGTCAGCTCAAGTAAGAGACCATCTACGACTCAAATACTCACCCATTGCTGTCGAATGCTTCGAGGGTATGCTATGGGCTGTGCCAAGTGACAGGCGGAACTAAATAGAATCGCACTCTTATTATATTACCAACAACGGAAGTGTATGCTTTAATGGTAGAACAATAATGAACAAGAAATGTTCCACAGCTGGGGCAACACCACATGGAGATCTAGCACGCAGCTTCCGTCAACGCTGCGTTGAAGTCGTTAATTTTGCGATGGAGCACAATGCCACACCGTGACTTTCGCCGACAATCACTGTTGATCAGGCTGCCATTCAGACCGCATTCGGTGTCGTACATATTGGGATCATCCCAGCAAACCAACCTCTACACCTGCTCCTCCATCATCTCCTTCCTTGAATCCTCGAACATCGAAATTGCATGGGTGCCTGGCCATACATAGTAACATTTACTTGATATCATCGGAAACGAACGAGCGGACGCTCTAGCAAAAGCAGCGTCAGTGTGTACACAGATGTCCCTCTCCCACGAGAAATCCTAGTCCCGACATTTGTCGCATGCTGGACAATCGAGTGGCACAACCAACTCCAACGCCCAAGTGGGGACTACAGACTCGCGGTAACCCTGAAGCCTCACCTCATACATCCCGTAACATATACAGCCGTCTCATGACTGCGTAACAGTGAGTACTCAGAGAAGTCTCTCTGGTCTACGAAAACATGATCGTATTGCTTGGGATCACAACTGTTCTCGATCATTCGATATCCATAGTGTCTCCAATGATGTCCAAAGGGAACGCGTTTGATTAGGTGCAAAACACCGGTTCCGATTGGTATGCTGCATGACGGTTGTGCAATATCACTAGTATCCCTTTGGATGGTCAAAGGAAATGCACATGCAATGCACACGACTATGTGCAAAACAATTGTGTTTCCGTGGGCTGTGCTATCTGCATGCACACAATCCGCATCCGATATATCATGGTAATCTCAGAGGTGTATGTATATCCATTCTTTTTATCCTCTGATAAATATTATGTCAAACAAATGCAACAGCATAATGTCTTGATCGCGGATGGCGGCCAAGCCCTCCTTACAGACTTTGGTCTATCCCAGTTCTTCGAATCCTCTTTTGTGCTAGAAAACAATGCACCCCATCCACGATCCGTAAAATGGACAGTCTGCTGAATAACCGGATGACTTCAAAAGCTCTGCTAAAGATGATGTGTGGGCATTTGGGATGACAACACTGGTACACCGGCTGTTACCTTCTCTCAACATTCACTGACAGTTCTATAGGATTTGTTCACTCAATCGTATGCCTTGCACGATCTCCCGAGTTTTACGGAATTCAAACAACGCATTAGACACTGGGCCGCCCATCCGTCCTAGTGATGAGGCTGTATGTTCCCGTTTGACAGATGAATCATGGCTACGTCCATCAGTGCTCGCAGAGTCGGAGATGCACAGCTTCGAGTTATGTGGCTCAGCGGTTCAGACGTGTTGCAACTTCTTCAGTAGATGACTTGATGACACGAACTGTTCAGATATTAGGGATAGATTTCTATATCAGCACTTGCATTCAGGTCATTTGAGAACCGAAAGTAGTGATGGTGGGACATCCAATGGACAGTGCACATAGTAATGCGATTGTGATACTGAACACCAATTAACCCTTGAACCTGCAAGGTGGTCGAGACGTTTTTGCAAGTCAGTCAGTAAATCCCATGCGCGGCAAAGATCCCCATCATCGAACTGAGGCTACTTTCGGAAAAACGACTCCATTGGTCAAAGCAATGGCTGCCATCCCTGCCATCACCCAATAGGCAAAATGACCTCCCATGACATGCTTTTGGATACTCAGTGCAAAAGCCGAGTTGATGGCCGATGGGCCAACCGAAGACATGATAGACACTAGCAATTGAACTCGTGCGAGGCCAATCGTTACTCCAACCGAAGCGCGGTTCAGTGCCGCAGAATTGATATAGATAAAAGTGATGCCTGAAACAAACAAAAAAGTGTGGTCGGCATCATTTGAATGACTCGAGCGCAGGGAATGGTTAGGATGGGCTTACTTTTCCCATATCTTAAATTGAATCACGATGTCCCCGCAGAGGTGAATGAAAGCGGAGCACACGAAAGCCTTGCAGATTGAAAATATAACATCAACCACGAGTCGCGTTCAGTCGTCTGGTGGGACGAAGACTCGAACGATGTATCCCACGGATGATGTCGCCGTCGATGAGGGCCAAAGAGGGTGAGGTTCTATCGGAAAAGTGTAAGATGATAGCAAAATGGGATCCTGTCCTACAGGTCGCAGGAAGGCATTTTTCAAACTCACCATCCTGGTAAATTGATGCCAACTCTGGCTAGTAAGTACCAAACAGATGAATCAATGCTTAGTCGACATGCTATTCAGGCTCAACGTACTCCCAGGCCTCCGAATAGTATATGCATCTTTCCAACGTCCAAAGGGGCCCGGCCATAGTCTTGGCTCATGAAGACAAGTACCAACCGTGACCACAGCCAACACCGCGTGAAAACAGGTAAGGCCGGCATAGAACTGAATATGTATTGCTGCCATATTGAGGTACTGTAAAAGATACCCTTGTGAACTAAGGGAAGGTGTGGAGACGAAGACTGGATTGCACCGGGTATACAGGAGGGCGGCTTCAAAGAGCAAATAGTGAATGAAGGTACGGTGTAACCGTGATGCTACGAACGACGCGCGAGTGCGATGGTGGGGGTCCATAGGGACGAGGAAATGGTCAGCCTATTTACAAAAACCGTAGTCAAGACAAATGCACTGTACAGAGCGCCAAGCGCCACACTCACCCCGAACGACCATCCAATTCCCCTCGGTGTTATGCTCTATAGCGCTGTATGGATAGCAATTGATAGGCAGGAAGCTTTCTGACTCGTGAATGATCTCCTCCAAAGGTCGCGTTAACAATAAAAAACGGATGGAGTCCAGTATACCAGATGCCATGGATGATGGTAGCACCCATCATACAATCGCATACTCCGCTTCCAGTACGAGCGCCAGGGATGTCTACCACGATGACACAAATCACGACGCTACAAGCAACGGCGCGCAGTATGTTGGTTCGATGTTTATAGCGACAAAGACTCGTAAGAGAGACCGTGCAACAGCAAAGCATGTGACTCCCATTGATTCCAGTCGTGAATGTGTGGGTCGCCCTGGGACAGCTCTAGAGGCAATCAGCAACACTGACCAGTACGGTGTGTACTTACACCTGTTAGCGTCGAATTCCCGTAGGAAATGCGATCACCACGCACGGCAACCGGGTGACTACATCATATTCAACGGATTCAGCCTGCAGCGCTTCCGCGCCGCCGCCCGGGCCGCAGTGTTCATCTGATCACACACGACCAGGGAGCACCATGTGGGTACGATGCCTCGATGCCTCGATGCCTCAACACTCACTGACGCTCAGCGCCTGTTCAGCTTTGAAGGAACGACCGTCTTCTTTCTAATTGGGTCTACTCAGCCAGTATCCCAGTAAAAGATGCCCCTCAACGAACTTGAAAACGACTCTTCATCGGTGACCAAGCCTAACTGGAATGTATGTTTTCTTGTCGGTGGACGTGCTCGGTCCGACCGTGCCCATTTTTACTGTGATCTCTGTAATCTTTTCTTCTTTTCTTGTGAAGGTCGACCTCAGGGAACTCCAAACTATAGTGGATCAACGATTCTCCTCTATCGATCTCGGAGATCAGGTTACTCGTGACTCATCGAAAATCGTTGGGTCCGGCAATTATGGCCTCGTATACGAAGGCACGCTGCGCGCAGAGCAGAAGAAGGTTGCGGTTAAGCTCATCCGTTATGGTGATAAGAGTGCTCGTCCCGAGCTCGAGGTCAGTACATCATTTGTGATTCTCCTCTCTGTGCATGACAGCGTATCAGAGAGTACTCAGAGAAGTATATATCTGGTCCAAGCTCAATCATGAAAACATTATCACACTACTTGGGATCACAACTGTTTTCGATCATTCGATATCCATAGTGTCTCCACTGATGTCCAAAGGGAACGCGTTTAATTACGTGCAAAACACCGGTGTCGATCCTCGTCCGTTGGTATGCAGCATGATAATCTCGCATTTGTTGTACGTCTCAGCGACGTTTAGATCCTGGGGATTGCCAACGCACTGCATTATCTCCACACGTATGAACAAGGTTCTATTATACACGGAGATATCAAAGGTGTGAGTGTACATACTTGTTTCTGATCTGGCAGACGTTTGATCTACAACAAACCTGATAACAGTCCAACAATTAGGTCTCTGATGACGGACATGCACTCCTTACCGATTTTGGTTTCTCTCACCTTGCCAATGCTTCGTTTAGTCTAGCCACTGAACAGCACCCCGAGGAACACCGGATTGGATGCCACCTGAATACCTGGAAATGGATCAATGTGTGATGACGCCTGCAGGCGATGTGTGGTCCTTTGGAATGATGGCGCTGGTCAGTTAATCAAATATCTTCTGGATGTTGTCCAACTTTCGACAGGAATTATTTATCAGGAAGCGTCCATATGGTCATCTCGGGCACCCCGGGACGATAACATCCCACATTTTATTCAAGAAGCGTGAACGTCCCAGCCTCGAGGATACCTGCTCCCGATTGACAGATGAGTGGTGGAATATGTGCTCGTCATACTGGACTCGTGATCCATTGCGGCGCCCATCAATATTAACGGTTCTCGGAAATCTGCAGGTACATCATCGTTATGAATTCCCTACGAGTGACACCTTACCTGTGTCATTTTTATATAGACTACGCCCATAGTCCGCACTCATTCTCATCCTTCTAAGGTCTGTATCTTTATTTGGTGTGCACTGATCGCCAGTCTGCATCTTACTCTGGTGTTCTCAACAGTCTTTACACGGTAACAGCATGCATGATATTCCTGAAGTCTTCGCCAAACAGCTACAGCCAGATAGCACCCACCTTGATGGACCGTCGTCTAAAGAAAGGCGGTCTCCTTTGCATGACGAGTATACCGCTGCTCATTCGGACACCCCAGATCTGGAGGAGATAACAGTGATACCCTCGCACTCAAGTCAGAAACATCCCCAGTGGGCATGAAACTCCCGACCTACTATGCTATATAGGCTGAGAGAATTTGTTGTCAGTTCTCATCCACTGGACCCCAGAGAATCGCTCGCAGAACTTGCCCGGCTTGCATCGGAGTATTCCCTCAACCTCGATGGACTAGTGTCTAAAGATTGGCAAGATCTTTTTGTGGGAGGGCATGCTGTGGTTTATTCGGGGATCCTAGATCAGAAGGAGAATCCCAGCAGAATTCTCAGTGGTGGTCCTTTGGGAGGTAGAAATACGACAAAGGTGAGTTTGCCTACTAACTATCATGGTTCACCATCAGTCTGACATGGAACGATTCTAGGTGGCCATAAAGATTCCACGTGAGGGACCACCAGATGGTACCACTAACATCAAGGTACTACTCTTAACCATCGTACTTCAACAACGCTCCTCACCTTTAACAGACGTTTCTCAGGGAGGTACATGTCTGGTCCAAGCTTTACCATACAAATGTCCTTCCATTTCTGGGTATCACCACCCGGCATGATTTGACGGTGTCCTTTGTTTCTCCTTGGATGAGTAATGGAAATGCACGTGACTATGTGCATCATAAAACCATCGATCCTCGCCCTCTGGTAGGTCATATATACAAATAAAGGGAATGCTATCATCGTGTCGCACAGATCATGGGAATTGCGCAAGGGCTGCGTTACCTCCATAACCTCAGCCCACGCCCAATTTTCCACGGAAATTTAAAAGGCGTAGGTCTTCTCCCTCCAGTAGATGGGATCATTTGATCGGATATTGCTACAGGCCAATGTTCTAATATCTGATGAGGGCCAAGCACTCCTGACCGATTTTGGCCTTTTTTTCGTCGTCAATTCTTCTTTTGGCGTGAAGGCTTTCAGTCAAAATAAACCTAAAGGAACGATCCATTGGATGTCACCGGAATTAATCGATCTTGGCCGGATTTCAGCCGAAGCAGATGTGTGGGCATTCGGGATGACAGCCCTTGTACGCTCTTCTTCCTTTTGTTGTGTGAAATAAACCAAATCCTTGCAGAAACTGCTCACCCGTAAAAATCCGCTCTATTATCTTATAGTTAGCGAGCTCATTTCCAAGATCATGAGAGGACATATCCCAGAGCGCCCAAGTATTGAAGATACATGTTCACGCATGTCGAATATGTGGTGGGATATGTGCACCCATTGCTGGAATTATGACCCTCCTTCGAGACCGACGATGACTTATATGGTTGGACAGATCGAAAAAATGGTACGTCGTTTGGCTTCTAGCAGGCAGCATCATTTCAATCAATCTCTGTAGATGTCGCCGGAGCCCTTCCCACTTGACACTTTTTCCAGGCTCGCATCGCCATACATCATCGACCCACTCGAACTAGATGGCACAGCTTCAATGAGTGGTAGTAAGTCTGTTGTGTACCAGGGGCGAATGGAAAGGGGAATCAAGGTGGCAGTGAAAACCCTCCGTTATAATCCTCTGGACGTTGCGGATGCTATCAAGGTTCGTTTATGTTGCATGCATATTGTGGGCGCTATAGCAACTTGGTGTAAACTGCGCCACAACAATATCCTTCCGGTGCTTGGGGTTACGACCAAGTTTGGTTATGCAATATCACTAGTATCCCTTTGGATGGCCAAGGGAAATGCACATGACTATATGCACAATAATGATGTTTCCCCTCTCCGACTGGTGCGTCCGTCGCTCGAGTCCCTGGTAAGCATATGAGTTCACACTACACAGCTTATAGGAGTCGCAAGCGGGCTGCGCCATCTGCATGCTCACAATCCGCATCCGATATATCATGGTAATCTCAGAGGTGTAAGTGTATACATCCTCTTGATCCTCTGATAAATATGTCGAACAAATGCACCAGCATAATGTCTTGATTTCGGACAGCGGTCAAGCCCTCTTTACAGACTTTGGTCTGTCCCAGCTCCTCGAATCTTCTTCTATACTTACCCACCCACGGTCCGTAAACTGGACGTCTCCTGAACACCTGGATGACTTCAAAGGATCTGCTAAAGGTGATGTGTGGGCATTTGGGATGATAGCACTGGTATACTGGTTACTACCTTCTCTCGACATTCACTGACACTTCTGTAGGAGTTGTTCACTCGATCGTATCCCTTCCACGATATCCAGAACTCCACGGAATTGAAACAACGCATTAAACGGGGCCCACCTGAGCGTCCTAGTGATGAGGCTGTATGTTCCCGTTTGACAGATGGATGTTGGAATATATTATCCTCATGCTGGGACCGCGATCCATGGCTACGTCCATCAATTGAAGAAATCACTCGTAAAGTCATAGAGGAACAGGTTCAAGTTATGTGGCTCAGCGGTTCAGAAGACTTGTTGCAACGTCTTCAGTAGATGGTTTGGTGACGCGAACTTTTCAGATAATAGGCGAAGGAAGTCTCACCGCGCTCTCCTTCAACAAAATCACTGTCTCGAATTCACCCATGTCTCGCAACTCGTCTCGCAGTTGCAAATATCATAAATGATATGTTTTCTTTCTCTCTTTCCTTGTTTTCCTTGTTTTCTTTCATCATACCATTCACATTTTTTTCTCATGTCCATTGTCCTGTATCATACCATTGGAATCCGTCTGTTCACTGTTCCGACCGCCACAATTGTAGTTTTACCTTACTTAGATTTTTCACCACGGTGATTATATCATCGACTTCCGTTCCAGTACATGCTGTTACATAGACTAGACAAGGTCATTTGCTAAATTTCCGAATCAAATCATTTGATGCATGTTCCGCAGAGTTGATATGTGACAAAATAATTGTATCCTTTTACAAGCTTGAAAAATGGTGTCTAATGGATATCATACAATATTACAACGTTACAACTACCCGTCCTCAGGCAGCAACACTGAGTGCTCCAGCCTGAAGGACAGGACAGTGTTGAATATTGCCCTGAAAAATAAGTTAAATTCAACGACTCACTGAACTGTTCCTACTAAGTTGACGTTCGACTGAGGGTCAAGTTGAGACATCAACTGCAGCACTTCAGACATCGTTGGGCGATCAGCCGGTTTAGCGTTCATCAGTCGTCGAGCAATAGCAAGCAGATCTTCACGGCCCGGAGCAGACCTGTCGCACCGCATGCACAGCTCCTCCAGTGTTTTCCCAGTGGACCATAAATCCGCGCGGACGGCATTCCATAATCCAGACCCGGCCGCAACTTCTGGAGCCATGTACCCTTCGGTGCCAACGACCCCACGGAATGAACCTCGCCCTTCAGTGATCCGGACCGCCCTGTTGTAGTCAATGACTGACAGCCGACCGCCATAATGTGGGATTAGGATATTGCCTGGCTTGATATCCAAGTGTGCGACGCCGTGTGAATGCATGAAATCGATCCCTTCAAATAGTTGTTTGGCAACACTCCACAGCTTATCATTGGGATTTTTGAGAGACGTGAGCCAGCCCCCAGCTTCGGGCATATATATGATGGTGCCGTTTCTGACGGGCCAGATGGATATGCCATTGATGGTATGGTTTGAAAGGGTATCGAAGGAAGAGAGGTATTCGAGGATTTCTGCCTCCCTTTGACCCCGAGCGACAAACTTGAGATATCCGTGTTGTGAAAAGTCAGAGATGTTCTCGATGTGAGCAATATTGGGATGCTATGACTAATAAGCAGGTGTATTGTAGCGATAGATCGGTACACGCACCCCAAAGACTCGAAATGTGACTTCGTATCCCATGGCCTGAACCTTCTCCTGAATGTCGTCCGCTTCAAAGACACCGAGGTCATCTTCTGCTTCACCCTCATGTCCCTCCGGGACGGAGGCCAGGGTCGTTCTATTGGCCGATGTCTGTCGGGGATGGGTGACCGAAGAGAGAGAACGTAAACCTTTGGCATCATTTTTGATCGACTTCAGCGCGCCTTTCTTAGCTGCATCCAGGTTCCGCGTGAGTTGTGAAAGCATCGTTGTGAGGTTGAACATTTCAAGGAAAAAATCCGATGACTGGCTGGTTATCGTAAGGTCGAATGTTTTTTTTATAATCGATACCTGCGCTGCTGGTTAGCTACGCATAACGCTTAATGGGAGTGTTATCCGTACTGGGTTGCCTTCATCGGCTGACGTCTGCATCACAATATATCGTTCAGCCTCCAGCGAACGGCGGAGGTAGATTGCCACCACGAAAAAACGTTCCTCGGCATCGCTCTTCATAAGAAAATGGCCAGCGCGTGCTGCAGCGATGGCTTCTATCAACATACGCCACCGATCAGATTCATTCTCATCCGAAATTGTCTCCGAGATCACCAGAGGACAAAGGTACTCGGGATGTACTACACCGAAATCACTCCTGGGGTGAAATTTGCAAAAAGTATCTGTGTTGTCCTGTTGATGAATAAACAATGGAAATTGCCAGTTCATTTCCCTAGAACCAGTAAATAGAGGCGAAAGACCCATAGAAAATAGGCTTACGGTTGATAGCGGATATTGGTTCCAGAAGAACATGAAAGGAACGGCGGAACCGCAAAGTACACGGAAAAGGTGCTGCACTTCAGAGCAGACGAACGATCCTCCGCAACAGAAGGCGCATCTTGTAACCAACACCGATGGACGTTGTAAAATGCTACAAATTCTCTGGTATTTTTGACTGAAGGTTGCACCCCGCCCGCCGCCGCAGTGAAGATGCGACGGAACTGCTCTTCGTAGCGCCGGGCCAGATTGAGATCGGCTCCGGGAGTGTCCTGATGAAATCGGTACAAAGAATTGTAGTCAAAGAAGAAAGGTCTTACACTAAAGATGCGTTTCTGCTTAAGCTGGTCCTCGATGGATCGGAAAGGCTCGGCTGACTGATTTTGACGGTAAAGGGTACCGCCAGGCCCTAGGTTATTACGGACATCATCCTCGGACCAACTCTTGAAATGCACAACCACGATTTGGAGACGTTTGAACAACTGAGCATGGTCCCTGTTCAGCCTGAAGAGGGCTGCATTCTCCGGCGAGACTGATATCGCTTAGTCTCTGATCCAGCTCAGGATAATTTTCATCAGCTTACCAGTTTTGACGAAGAGATGTACACAATCTATAGGTGTGGCTTTCATCACATTACGTATCATCATCGACTTAGCAACTTCGTTCTCTCTAACCGCACGATCCTGGCATTCTGCGATGATGTCCGCTTCTTGTCTACTTCCGATCTCAACTGGTGGATTCACTTTGAAACATTGGCAACGATCTATCAACAGACCCATTGATGCACCCGAAGGGATGCTGGGACGATCCTTGTGTTCTTTCAGAATCTGACGGCATAGATCTTGTAGTGTAAAGGTATCGGAAATGACGGTGCTGACGAACACTTCATTGAAGATGACCCTGACTGAGACATTGGTATCCGCTGCAAGAAGTCAGCTTTGAAGTAAGAGACCATCTACGACTCAAATACTCACGCATTGCTGTCGAATGCTTCGAGGGTATGGTATGGGCTGTGCCGAGTGGCTAGTGGGACTAAATAGTAAATAGGTCACACTCCTATTTATATGTCACCGCCAACAATAGGAATAGGGGAATTCAAAGCTGGTTTTCGCGAGCGGTTTTGGAGTGGTTTTGGACCTGGTTTTGGGATCGGTTTTGGATGAGTTTTGTGAACGCGAAAACCACAGTTTTGGTGTGACACCCCCGGTTTTCACTGGTTTTCGCCGGTTTTGGAATTGTCGCGTCAGACGGCTGAGTTTCAATTCTCACC
>JAYMGJ010000696.1:0-16626 GCA_037178675.1 Scleroderma bovista
GCCTCCTTTCCAGATCGGAGATTGACGTGATCATTGACGAACCCTGTGATCAGCGTGGACCCGGAGTCCACAAGTGCACGGGTTTTAGGTAAGTCAAATGATAAGAGGATAACATGTGGCATAAGGGAGTTAGGATCGTGAAGAGCGGACGCGTTGAGGCAAGCCTCCTTAGGTGCACTTTCGGAGTCAACGCAGCTCGCCAGTTGTGCGGAGGGCTGGGAGCTGCTTACTCTTTTTTTGACTCGGAGTTGGCACCCGAGTTGGAGTCCGTCTTACCGGACTCAGCAGCGATGGCCGTGGCGCGAGCCTTGACCTTTTTGGTCTTCTTTGGACAGTTGTCTGCGAAATGACCAGTGCCTCCACAGAACATGCAGAGGTTGTTGTCCAGACGCTGTTTGCGCTCGTCTGCGGTTAGCTTCCCGTCCTTACCAAGCTTGTTGGTTAAGTCCGGTCTGGAACCAGAGGAGGACTGGTTGCTGGTCGCTTTAGACGAGCCAGAGGAGTTGGCGGAGCTGGGGGAGTTTCCAGTCTTGGATTTCTCCTGACCAGAGTTGGAGGACTTGGTTGTGGACGAGGTGGGCTGACTCTTCGTCGTGCGAGAGATCTCATCTTTGCGCTCCCAATAGCGCGTGTCGATCTCTTGGCAAAGAGCCCTCAACCCATGCAGAGTCAGGGGTTTCCCGACTCGAGCGATTTCATCCTTGAGACGATCCGGGAGACCAGAGTAAAACAGGCGGCGGAGCGTGCCATCCCCGTAGTCCTGGACCTGCAAGGCGAGTCAGTTGAAGTCTACTATATACCGCGTAACGCGGTGAGCATCCTTCATCCAGAGATGCTCAAGCTGATGTTCAGCATCAGCGATGGGGTCATGAGGACCAAAGGTACTCTGGAGTTCAGCGACAAAATGGACCCAACTGTCCATCCAGAGTGGGCAGTCAGCCGGATCACCGGAGTTGAGGAGGTCCGGTTTGAACCACTCCAACGTCATACCTTTGAGATAGGACTGGGCAAATGATACCTTAGCCCTATCTAGGCGGAACGCTTTGGCGCGGTCCTGGAAGCAGAGCTCACACTGGACCAAGAAGGTCCTGAGCTTTTTTGGGTCCATACTGTCGAAGGTGTCCGGTTCACGGACTTTGGCATGGGAGGAAGAGGCGTCATTGGTCCGGCGGGAGGAGCGGGAGAGGCGATTGACAGCGATTGCTAAATTTTGGAAAACAGCTAGACCAGGGTCTAGCTCGTCCATTGCGTCGACAAAGTCGTCATCGTCGTTGTTGTCATTGTTGTCGCCATCTCCGGGGTCATCCGGATCAGCTCCGGGTCCGTCCTCGGGGCCAAACCACTGGTGACAGGCAGGTTCGCGATGGTCCGGAGTGGGGTCACGACGGTAGGGGAATTGATCACCAGAAATGGATTCATGGTGACCAAAGTCCACAGAACCACGAAGGCTCTGGGACGCAGCATCTCGACGCGGAGTCAAAGACACTGCTGGGTTGCGAGCTGTAAAGCTCCGGAATTGGCTAACGGAAGCCGGAGGTTGCCTGCGGTTAGACAGGGCTTGTTGGGCGGCAGAGAGATGGAGGTCATCTACTGCACCTGCTTCCTCAGCAAGTGCTGCAGCGGTACGAGCGCGAGAGCGTGTAGTCATAGTCATAAGAGATGGAGAATAGTTTGCATACGAGGTATGGAAACAGTGAACCCACACAAGTGTGAGTCTGAAATACTGTCAAGTCCGGGTCTACTCCGGTAGGGGGTCCGGTCAAGTCCGGACAAAGGCGGACAAAGGAGGAGGGCAGAGGGCTGGACAAGGGATAGTCCAGCTGGAGTTGGTGACCGCTTGGATTCAACGACAAGGACGAAGTGCGTTGATCCCTTGCGTAGGTTCCGGTCAAGGTGACGATGACGGAGACAGAGACAGAGACAGGGACAGGAGTAGTGACTATAGTTGATTTCAGACTGAGGTCTACAAGGTAAACTAGAGGGTACTTATACTAAGTAGAAACTAGGGTCAAGTACATATGGTGACAAGTAAACAACCTAATATCGGACAAGGGATGACCGGAGTTAGGACTAGGTCAGGTCCAGTGAAAATAAAGTCAGGACCGGGTAAAATAAATCAGGTCCAGTGAAAATGCTACAAGGTATAGGATATATCGAGTTCACGGAGAACTCACGTCAAGGCAGGGTAGACGGCGAGGTGTAGTAAGAGCGAATGGAGTATAGACCAAGGGTCGTAGTTAGCGGAAGGTTATCTGCATGACCGTGACTGGAGTAACTGAGAACGACCAGAGTTGAGCTATGGGGCTGCAATGCAACCGGAGTAACCGGATAAGATCCGGAGTTGGACATGGTCGTAACAGGACCGACCTGCAGTACGTATTTAATTATATCCGCTGTGACACTTATCAATGATACATAAAAGTTCGCAGAGCGCCTGGAACAAATTCGAGGAGAACTACCAGCCACTGCCACAACGACAATCCGCAAGGCCTACAAACGGGGCGTGCCATGCAAGGATCCTCTTTGGATGAAGAATTTAGTGAGAGTGTCAGCACAGCTGCAAAACGGCCACCGAGAAAAAAGGCACGACAGGCTGGAAGAAGTAAGTGTGCCTTTTGCACAACTATCTTGGCTGTGCCAGCTGATTTGTGGTAGTTGCCAGCGGTTTTGGGCTTGCATCGACATTCGTTCCAACCCCATCAAGCTTGGTCACATCTGGTTCTTCAAATGGAAAATCTGTCTCCTTTGTCCGTGCCTTATGTAGTACTGTGCCGGAAACAGGAGAAGTTGAGATTATGTGGCCGGATGACTCAGATGCGGTCCCAATCAAAGGTTTGCTTAGCACTGACATTTTCGCCGAAGGCCTGACCAAGCGAGTCTACAAAGTACGTTGAGTAATACCCTTTCTTTTTGGATTTGAATGCTGAGCATTTTTCAGTTGATGCTTGATGGAGATCTTTTTGTCGCAAAACGGTTTTTTAACATTGGAGCAGGGTCCAATGTCGGCGTGTCTGATGTCGATAATGAAAAATACCTCCGGGCTGAGTTGATCAGGCTTTGTCAGGGAAGTTGGTTTTTGAGCCGCTTTCGTGATCTTGCAAGGCAGCGCAGTGTCGGCATCTTTTCTGGTGTGCAAACCTACTGATGCTACTGTATTTCAAGCTAGCTCAATTCTAATTCCTAGGGCTGGCATTTTCTGATGGGTTTTTACTCCGAGAACGTCATGCACAGGCAGCCAGTGGTAGCACGAGCATCTCCGACAGCTCTGTCTGGCTCATGGAACCACGAAGAACAACAACTGTCATCAAATTCAGCGGCACAATGCAGCATCCGTCAACAAATGACAAACGTGGAATCACGATTGCTGCCTTCGCCCATTTTGTTTTTGAATTCTCCACTCGCAAGTTAGTCTTTGCTGACATTCAAGGTATGTAGATACGAGGTGGCAGTGTTGCACCCAATGCTCAGCTCCGCTTTTTCTTTGTTTAGGCTCGCCAATGACTGTGGACGGACGGGATGGGATTGTTCTCTTTGATGTCATGACGCATACAGACACTGGGTGAGCTGCATTTGTGTCACTCAATGGCACACAGAAGGCTGATTTTTATGAAGGCACAGTGGCATTGGAGATCATGGCAGAGATGGCATCTCAACATTCATACAACAGCATAAGTGTGATTACATTTGCACAGGCATGGGACTACTTCCTTTGACAGAGACTGAGAATGATGGTGTTTCAGAGAATGGCGAGGAATTGTAGGGGCAGCACGAGATACAATTTGGACTTAGTTACATTTCTATATAATGGACTACAGTAATGGACTGGTTTGAATGTGTCTGGTCGATGTTGTTGTCGTGGCTCGCCATTGTGATCATGCCTCTGGGCCATCCCAGATTTTTGACATAAGGGGGATATCCATCCCAGCACCAGTACCACCGCCGAGCGAGTGCATAATTTAGAAACCTATTATACATTCGACTCAGCCTCAGTGAACTTCATCTCATCCACGCCCTCCTGCGTGTATCAATGCAAGAAGGCCACTTGAACATGGCCGTGAAGTGGTCACTGACACGCTTGAGGAGTTCTTGGATGGCAGTAGAGTTACCAAGGAAGGTCACAGCCATCTTGGCACCACGAGGCGGGATATCACACTGTGCTGAGAGGACATTGTTAGGGATCCACTCGACGAAATATGCAGAGTTCTTGTTCTGGACGTTCTCTGTTCCTCGACTTTCTTCATCGAGACCTTACCACGGAATATAGCAGCAACCTGTGTCACATTTAGGAGCCATGGCTCGATAGCACGTGAATGTGCTTACAGTTAGGTAACGACCGTGCATAGGATCCGATGCAGCCATCATGTTCTTGGCATCAAACATTTGCTGCACGAGTTCAGGGACAGTAGCAGCACGGTATTGTTGGCTGCCATGAGCAGTTAAGGGAGTGAAACCAGTCATGAAGAAGTGCAGACGAGGGAAGGGGACTATCACGGGATCAATATATTAAGCAACAACAAAGGCAATTACAACATACCCATGTTGACGCCAAGTTTCCGTAGGTCGGAGTTGAGTTGACCAGGGAACGGCAGGCATGTGATAATACACGACATGACGAAGGAAACGAGGTGGTTGAGATCTCCGTATGTAGGCGTTGAGAGCTTAAGCGTCCTGAAGCAAATGTCATAGAGGGCCTCATTGTCGATACAGAAAGTTTCGTCGGAGTTTCTACGAGTTGGTGAACTGAAAGGGTGGCATTGTAAGGCTGCCGATACATCAATATGGTAATCACTATATACAATTGACAACCTTACCTCCACGACGGTGTCCGACACAGCCGGACTGGGAACGACGGAATATGTGCACATCATGCGGTCAGGGTATTCTTCCCTGATTTTTGACATGAGGAGGGTACCCATTCCAGCACCGGTACCACCACCGAGCGAGTGCGTAATTTGGAAACCTATTGGAGAATTTAGCTACATGCTGACACCCTTCGCGATTGCATACCTTGAAGGCAGTGGGTGCCCTCGGCCTCCTTGCGCACGACATCCAACACGGAGTCGACCAGCTCCGTGCCCTCTGTATAGTCTAGACATGATTGTGAGATCCAGGGTATAAAAACACGTGGAAGACAAGTAAATACGTACGTCCTTTGGCCCAGTTGTTACCAGCACCACTCTGACCGAAGATGAAGTTGTCTGGGCGGAGAAGACCACCTAGAGGGCCAGAGCGAACGGAGTCCATGGTCCTGGGCTCGAGGGCGACACGGACAGCACGAGGAATGTATTTATTCGAACTTAACCGATCTCGTTGTAGTAAACTGAGATATGCGGAAGCTGCATGTCGTTTGTCCCTCTGTAGAGACTATCCTTGCAGCATGGATACGTTTAAAGTTTGAATGAGAGAGCGAAGGAGGCGACAGCGATGTGTTGAGGGGTAATCGTGGCATCGTGCGGTCAGTGATATGGATTATATAATCTGCACTGGCACTGTCCGACGACGCGACTTGTGCAAATTCAACCGTGGACTTCTCGCTAACGTCACTCAAGTGACTGAGTGACCATTGTCACGCTGTCCCCACTTTGCCAACACCACAGTTCAGTATCGGACCTTCACAGTTGCGTCGCCGAACTTTTAGTAACTCGTAACCATCCGAATCTGTCGACATGAACCCTCCTGGGTCTCAAACGACTCCTCACCAATCGCCGAATCAGACTCATAGCTTGATCGCAGCAGACGGCCGCCATCAGCCAGCAACTGGCCGCGCTTCAGCTACTTCAACCACCCCCATTAAACCCAAGAGCGGCCTTGAGAGGGCTTTCTCGACGTATACCCGCTTTCGTGACCCCTCAGTGCATGCCATTGGCACAGAAATGAGACGTGTCCTAGTTGGTCCAATGCCTGTGATGGCATTTCTGGACGCCTCTCTGCCTACAACATCTATTCCCCAATATAAACCGCTGAAGAATCGTTCTTTCAAAGCGGGACATACCTTCAACAAGATACTTACGGCCGAGAATGAGTTCGGTATGTATGATCCCTTTGTAAGTGTATTTTAGTTAAATGTTACCCCACTCACTGCGTATTCTGCTTAAGATCAAATCAATGAAGAAGTTTGCTCCACGACTCCACTTTGTCGACACTCATGCTCAACCAGACAAGAGGAATGGATTCCCCTTCGATATCAAGCCCGATATATCCATTTATCATGGCTCTCACAGCGTCGAGGGCTGCGATTTATCGCTACTCGATATGCACGTCGAGTTCAAGACCAAGAACGATCCATTCGCTTCTCCACATGATAATGACGAGGAGAACGAAGGCGAGGACAACCCATCCACCCCCGCTTCTTCCAGTGCCTGGTCCTCGCCGATTCATTCAGATTTCGACGCAGATGATACATTTGTCGGTCCTTCCCCGAACAGCAAAGACGCCCGAATTCCTTCTATTGGCGTGGACAAGCCATTTGTCATTCCTTTTTCAGACACTACGGAACTTTTAGGACAAATTGGAGCCTATACTGCAGCGCAGCTTGGTTTGCAATTTCGAACCCATTGTTTCTCTGTGATCATTTTCAAAGACGTTGCCCGTATACTTCGATGGGACAGGGAGGGAGCCGTTGTCACGGGACCCATTTCGTATAATGCCGACCAAGGTCTAGCCGAATTTTTCTCTCGGTTTTCACAGGCCCCTCCTGAACTGCGCGGCGTTGATACTACAGTTTCTTTCGCTTCAGAAGATGAAGCTATACGCGCTAGGACTAAACTGGGTTTATCTTCCGACACGACTATGTTTAAGACCACTATTCCTAGAAGTGGTGACAGCCTACCATTTCCGATTATCTTCCCACGACTTGACTTCGTCCCGACCACTCCCGCTGGGCGTGCAACACGCACGTGTGTAGCATATGACCTTTCGGGCGACCGCAAGGTGTTCTTCAAAGATTCGTGGCGTGTGGATGCTGAGGATGTCGCCCCTGAAGGCAAAATCTACGCATTACTCAATGAGCAGGGTGTCCGCAATGTCCCGACATGTCTTGCCAGCGGCGATGTGGTGTGTCAGCCAGAACAACTTACCATGACGGTTGTGTTGTCGAGGCTTGATTGGGTTTTTAGAAGTGAACTGGTGCTCACTGCGCACAGGCATCACCGGATTGTCCTAAACATTGTTGGTGAAAGCTTGGCTAAGTTCACGTCGTCTCGGGAGCTGGTACAAAATGTGCATGATGCACTTATTGGTGAGTGGTCTCCATTCTATGACTGCACAATCATTCAATGGACTGATATTATTACCAATGGCTAGCTCACCAAGATGCATTTAGAGCTGGGGTTCTCCACCGGGACATTAGTCCTGGTAATATTATCGTTTTTTTGGGAACGGGATATTTAATCGACTGGGATCTGGCGAAGGAGATAAGGCTAGGAAGCCCTCGTAGGGCAGTGCGGACAGTAGGTGGTGCCTTTCCACCATGCGTATATTCTAATGCGCTTCGAACAGGGCACCTGGCAATTCATGTCTACCGCTCTTGTTGCTGATCCTGCAGCGGAACACACGTTTGTGGATGACCTGGAGTCCGCATTTTGGGCTCTACTCTGGACGCTTCTTATGCACTCCGAATCGTCATTCTCTATTGAAACTCTGAGCAAGTTCATTCGAGAGACTTTCGAATCCTCTGGATCGCAGGGGAAGGAGAATGTACTTGTTTCGCAGGGCATATTTTCCAAACCATCCCAAATCCCACAACGCCTCTTCTCTAACGACGCGAACCCCCCTTCCCAAGACCTTCAGGTCCCCTTCCCTTCCCGGCAGTCACTAAATATGTTACTCAAGGATCTGGCGAATCTCTTTCGCCACCGCTATACCAAGCTTGACGATCACCATTGGCTGGCCTTTAAGGTAGCTCTTCATGGTAGGCAGATTGATTCCTTGGGGGTTGACACCATCCGAAACTGCCTGACCCCTGCCGCCGTGCAAGAAATTAGGGCAAAATTTGGAAATGAAGATGGTCTCGAACATTTTGAGGTATATCGTTGTGGGTTGATGATGGGAAGGCTGAGCAGTCACGACTACATTATCAATCGCTTTTCCCACTACCTGGAGTTGAAAGATTGGCCCTCAGATGACAAAGCTGAACCGCAACATTTAATAGCAGTGAACACTTGGGGCAGGGACGTGCCGTCGAGGGTGTCCTTCCGTCCAAAGCATTTATTAGAGGATGTTGGAGAAGGCAAATCTCGTAAGAAAAGTCGTAGTAGGCCAACGAAATCGGGAAGTCGGAATGATCGCGGCAGAAACCGGAGTCAGCGCAAAAGAGTTGGTTCTAGTACCTCCACGTAGCTCTTTCTTGTGCATACCTATTCATCTTCAGAGGTTACGTTCGCTTCTCATACTATTCGGATGATACCACGTTCTATGCACTTTATGATATCATTTGTCCAGTTATATTCAGTAGCAGGGATGGAAATGTTCACAAAACACCTCATTTGTAAACTTCACATGCCGGAATTCAAACTCGACTCGTACTTCAGTACAGTAGCTACTCTAGTTCGTAGATCTGCTGAGGAGGCCTTCGAGTAAACTGCATTATCATTTGTAATTACTATTTATTTTGTTCTGAGTACTTTTGTGGGGTGTTCGTCATTAGATATATTTTTTGTGTACCCAACAATTGTAGAAGGTGCGCTGAGGGTATAGCATCCTTGGACCCGCAGAGGGAAGTCAGCTAAGAAGGCTTACTATGTATTGAAAATCTCGACGACAAAGATCGAGGCACTGAGAATGTCGACAACGAACATGCCAAACGTGAAGACCTGCACACGTCGATGATGGGCAACAGCGCCGGACGCGCAGATGCGATTCACGCGAATACAATTATCTCTACATGCGAAGACGTGAACGTCGCAGCGGCAGTGTCAGCCAAAGAAGACTTATCTAGTGTGTCAAATGCGCCATAAGAAGCGCAAGAAATTCCACAAGAGCTGAAAGAGACGTCGGAGAGGTTCCCAAATGGGGGTAAGGCACTCTGTCAGACTTGAAAACTGAACACACCGTAAGTTAAATTGCCCTTCAAGGTATTAATTATTCAAAGCCAACAACATAAGATGAAATGTGGATACTTATTTCGAATCTATAGGCAACGCCGTATTTTCTTGGCATTGTAGGTGGTCCTAGTGAAACGGTCGTCGTGCTGGTGGTGATGGTCGTCATCGCCGTCGTGGTATGGGTGTGATGCCCGTCCGTCACTGCGAAGGGGTCGTAAGCGACGGTGGATACATAATATACAAAGTTTACTATGTCGTCATCGTGCGGATGTGGGTGCTGGTGCTGGTGCTGGGGTGGTCGTTCGTGTCGTGCCGTCACAGTTGCTGGAGCCATCGTGGTTGTGGTCTGGGGATTGGTGGTAGTGGTGTGACGTGTCGGCGTTGAAGCATGGTCGGTTTGGTGACATTGGCGTTGGTGGTGGTAGCGATGGTTGGCGTTGGTAATGGCGGTCGCTGCGGTACGAACAGCGATGTGGGAGTCCCTGGGCTTTTATGCTCTCAGCTTGCTCTGCAATTGTTGTCAGGTGGTCTGATCAACTCGCGTGCTATGTTTCCGCCGCCGCCAACTTCTCGCAGAAACCACTCGGTATTCAGGGGTGATGTCCTCCGAAGTGTTCTTAGAAATAACATACTATGAACTCGAAAAGCCGCCTGCGTTGGTAACACCGATGCTTGTCCGACATTGTCAACAATGTTGCTCTTGGTAGAGACTCGGAAGGCAGTGAACTCTCCACAACGGAAATAATTAAGCCGCCCCGTCAACAAGGATAAGCCCATCCTCACCATCCCCGAACTCACCGTCCAAGTCACTCTCGCTCGAATCCCCCGTCCCACTTCCAGTGCACCGTCCCACGCTCGCAACATTTTTCTCGAAGGGCACCGCAACTGCGATCCAGGCACCAACGACGCCGTCAGCGTGACCTGGAGGAAAAATATATCGACTGCGTTAATTGTGGAAGGATCTTCATCGATCCACTGAGATGACCCTAGGCAGAACACCTAAGACCCAACTACACGCGAGACTCTGAGGAGAAATAGGACGCGAGGATCTAGAGCAATAACCCAAGATGAGCTCGAATGGGGAGCCTCTGGGTGCTGGATTGCACGGTATATATACTACTATACACGAGGGCTACGCGAGGCTATCCATGAGGCTACGTGCAGGTGGAAGGCTATGTAATGACATCACTGTGGAGCTAAGGCTATGCGTAATGATGTCAAGGGTGGCAGCGTGTACAGCACGAGGTACAGGTCTAGACTAGGTAGATAAGATAGAGGCTGTACACTAAGATAAGATAAACGTTATCTAACCGCAGATTAGATAAGATAAAAAGTTGGACCGTAACACTACTCCCTCCTCAGGTGCAGGATTCCAGACTGCAGAACTGAGCGTCGCAAACCGTGAGGTTTTCGGGGATACGACTAAATAACGAGTCAAAGTCCGTTCGGGCCATACGAAGCTTCCGAGGAGCAGAGGGATTTTCTCGGTAAAAGCACTCGACTACCAGAGGAGAATTCTTTAAATTCGATGAGGGCTCCCATGTTCTCTCATGTTCTTCGTACCCTTTCCAGTGTACCAAATACTGGAGCTGCCTTTTATAAATACGAGAGGCTACAACATAGTCCACTTCGTACTCTTCATCGCGTTCTTCAGAGACATGTATCGGACCAGGCCGAGACACGGGTTGACCGGGAAGAGGGCCTAAATACGGTTTAACTCGAGAAACATTCACAACCGGGTGAATCCGAAGAGTTTTCGGGAGCTTAAGCTCAACCGCATTCGGGGTTACACGAGTGACCTCATAGGGACCAATCCACTTCTCCGTAAGCTTCTTAGAAGCACGATTTAGCATACGAAGGTTGTCCGTAGAAAGCCAAACTTGTTGGCCTACAACATAGTCCGGGGCGGGATTTCTATGCTTATCCGCCTGAAGCTTCATATTTCGTTTTGCCTTCTCAGAAGACTCAACAACTTTATTAAATATGGCGGCAAAGTCCTTAGCCGCTGGGGCTACTGTGTCGACCGGCTCAACACCCATACGAGGGGAATAACTCCGGGTAATTCCAAATGGTGAATCAGTGGTTACCTCCGAGACCGTGTTGTTCCAAACGAACTGGGCAATCTTGATCCATTTGGCCCATTCGTTCTGACGATCGTTGACGTAGGTTCGGAGATACTGATTAACTTCGCGGTTCAACCGCTCCGTTTGACCATCGGTTTGAGGGTGAAATGCCGTGGACATTTTCCTTTTAACGCCTAAAAGTCTATACAACTCCCCCAGGAAGTTGCTTGCAAAGACCGATCCGCGGTCTGACACAACGGAAGACGGGAGTCCATGCTGACACCAGACATGATCTCTAAATAACTCAGCGGTTGACAAGGCGGTTTCCTCCTTAGTGCAAGGTACAAACACGACCTCCTTGGAGAACCGATCAACCACAACTAATATATAATTGTAACCGAGGGATTCCGGCATCTCGGTAAAGTCCATAGTGACGTCAAGCCACGGGCCGCTAGGGGTAGGGAGAGGGATAAGACTTCCAGAAGTCTTTTGATTCGACACCTTGGACTGTTGGCACTTTTGACAGTGCTTTACGTAGGTTTGAATCTGCTCTTTCATCCCTTTCCAAGAATAATGCTTCCTGAGCGCGTTATACGTAGCTTTTACTCCTTTATGACCAGCAACAGGAGTATCGTGAAAGTTCGTAATGAGCGACTGTCGCTCTTCGTAAGACTGATCAGTGACGTCGATCAGTTTAATAGATACCGGGTTCAACAGGACCTGGTCCTTGTTATCGTCGGAACTAGATACGTAATGGTCCGACCGCCTGCTAAGCGGATCTGCAACGTGCATTTGGGTTCCTTTCTTATAGATAAGCGAATAGTTAAACCGCGTCATCCACATCTGCCAGCGCGCTTGGCGCTTAGACAAATTCTGCGACTTGGTGAAGTACGTTAAATTATGATGGTCCGTGTAGATCTCAAAGGCATAAGGAGTGGCCTCGAGATAATGGCGCCAGGCCTCAGTCGCTTTTATGATGGCCAGCATCTCTTTATCGTGAATAGGATAATTTCGTTCTGGAGGTGTCATGGAATGTGACATGTACGCGACGGGTCTGAATTCGCCGTCTTCGCACTTCACGGATATCACTCCCCCGACGGCGAACTCAGACGCATCAGTTTCGAGGCGGAATTCGCGGTCCTGGTCAGGGTACTGGAGTACCGGAGCACGAGTAAAGGCGGCTTTCAAAGCTTCAAACGCAGCGCGTTCCTTTTCTCCAAATTTAAATACTGTATCTTTACACGTAAGGTCCGTCATGGGTCTAGCCATGATCGCATAATCTTTAATAAAACGTCTGTAGAAATTGCCGAGACCTAGGAACGCGCGAACCTGCTTTACGTTCGTTGGCTCAGGCCATTTCAAAATAGCATTAACTTTTTCAGGGTCCATTTTGATACCCTCACGCGACACGATCATACCGAGGAAGTCGACTTCGGTGACTCTGAAGCGACACTTCTCAGGTTTGACAAATAAATCGTTATCACGTAGACGTTTCAAAACTTCCAGCACGATTCTATCATGTTTTTCCTGATCGTCTGTGTCCGTAAATATCATAAGGTCATCAATATACACCACGCATACATCCGACATATCGTGGAAGATTTCATTCATCATCTTCTGGAATGTCGCGGGTGAATTACAGAGACCGAAATACATAACTAATGGCTCGAAAGCCCCTTTATGCGTTACAAACGCAGCTTTCCACTCATCGCCTTTGCGAATTCTCACATTGTTGTAACCCCACCGAAGATCCATCTTCGTGAAGAGTTTACAACCCTTAAGCTTGTCAACAAGCTGAGAGATAAGCGGCAGCGGATAGTTATTCTTAATCGTCCAGTCGTTTACATAACGGTAATCCTGTACCATGCGCTTCTTGCCGTCCTTTTTCGGGATAAAGAAGACCGGTGACGTCTGCTGACTAATAGAAGGCCGAATGTATCCTTTAGCGAGTTGATCATCAAGGAACGATTCGACTTCTTTTTGTTCATCAACAGAGAGCGGGATAAGTCTTCCCTTTCTGGGCGGGAAGTCTTCTTTCAGATCAATTCCATGATCCCAAGGTTTTCTTAGCGGCATGCGCTCTGACGACTTTTTACTAAACACATCTAAGAATTCCCAGTACTCTTTGGGAACCTGCCTCTGAGCTTCTTCCAGGGTCGACTCATCAATAGTGACCTTTGACTCATGAGCTTTCAAAGCTTGTACCCAAGTTTCTTGAGATTCATTTTCTCGTAATAACTTAGCAAAGCGTGTTTCCAAAAGCGACTTGCACTCTGGAGGACACCTAGTTAAGTTAACTTTGCCTGTTATCCAATCTATATCGGGGTTGTGCTTCTGAAGCCAGGTGTGGCCAAGGATAAGCAGCACTTTTCCAAGGCACGTGACGGCACACCACAGCTTTTCAGCATGTTTCCCAATACCGACTGTCAACAATACATAATGCGTGATGTCACCCTCCTGATTCCTAGTGCCATCTACGTTAAGCACCGGGACGGGTTTCACCAGCTTAGATAACTGAAGCCGTCGATCAAGAGCCCAGCTCTTGTCAACAAAACAACCAGTAGCGCCGCTGTCTAGCAGAGCGTCTACTTTAATAGTGTTAAGCGGTCCGCGGATGCAGACCGGTACCGTCACTTCACGTTCCATTGTGAAGGACCTTCGTAAGTCCACGAGAACTTCCAAGTTGCCAGCGGGACTTCCCGGTTCCCTTAGATGCCAAAGAAGGAGAAGAAATATTTTTACTCGATCGGGAATTAAGCACGCTCGATTTTACTTCCGGCGCCGAGCCCTTTGCAGGGACCCCCTTAGAAGGTACAGTATAGTCCGAGTCACAGTCCATAGTATCAACAGACAACACAGAGTAGCGAGAAGGAGAAACAGAAACAGGAGAAACTACTGAAGACACTTTTTTGTGGGTTTTCGCTATTTTTGTACGTAACAAAGCAATGCGGTATTTAAATATTTCCTGCACTGCAGGAGTAGTAGCGCAAGAAAGTCTATAGTCCAGAATACGTACAGCTAAGTCCAATGAAGACTCGAGAGCGAGGATGCCCGTTTTATCCTCACTCTTTAGTCTTTTAAATCCCTGAAGAATGCCTGCATTTCTGCAAATGTCATTCCTCTTACCGCATTTAGCCGGTCATCCTCCGGCTGGGCTTGCGTTGCCCGTGCTTGTGGTGGCCCACGACGAGGGCGGCGCGGCTTTGTGCACTCACGTGCGATGTGGCCAAATAATTGGCAATTGTAGCATTGGGGCCCTTTACCCCTCTGCTGGTTCGCCTCAACGGCACCTATATCCATCGGGACACCACTCCCCGATGCGGTTGAAGACGAGTATGATTGGCCCTGGTAATACCGGGCAGAGCCTTGCCCTTGGAGGTTGATGAGGAAGAGTTCCTGGGCTCTTCCCATCGCACGAGCAGAGTTTGCGAGTCGCTCGTAGGTGTCTCGACGCATTCCCTGTATGTAAATTTGCTCCAGGATCTTTTTCTGGAGCGCACGTTCGAGCAGGTCGCGGGCGTACTCATTCCCACAATCTCCCTGGTTCTTGAGCGCCTCGAACTGCGCTAAGAAGTCATCAACTCTCTGCCTCGGGCCCTGCCTAAGGCGGAGTAGCTGGGCACGTGCCCACTCAGCATTGTTTCCAGGGAGAAAGAACCTCTCTATCTCCTCTGCGAAGTCAACCCAAGCAGGCCAGGCCGGAGGGGGCGGGAGCTGTCCGGCTGGGACGGGCGGGGCGTTGGCGAGAGCCTGGGCTGCTGCCATGCAGCTATCCAGACGGACTTGAGCCCACCGACCAGCTTTCGGGCCAGTGAGCCGGGAGAGAACTGCTGCGGTGACCTGGGCATCGTTTGCCCCCTCCATCGAGATCTGTAACCAAACCTTGATCTTGGACCACCACTCGTGGAACTTCTGAGGGGAGCCATCGTAACTCCCGGGATCCGCGACCACCTTCTTGCGTGGCGGCGGTGGAGGGTGAGGCTGTGCAGCCGCAAGGGCTGCGATATGTGCTTGGAGGTCAATTTGCCCCTGGATAAGCTGTCCGAGGAGCTGGTTAAGGTCTGCCATGAGGACCTAGTAGGGGTGGAGGCGGGAATAGGGGGTAGGTCTTTGTTTAACCGGTCGAAGACGGGAGGACCGGAACGTGCGGCGGCGAGCGAGTGGGAGGTCTGGCAGGGGCGGAACAGGAAGGGAACGGTAGAAGCCGAGGAGGACTTGGATTTCGAAGTCGCTGACAAGGCGACTGTAGGTGGCAACGGCGTTGGTGAACTGAAACTCCTCCTCGATCGCTGACTCCCTTTCTTGTATCTTAACAAGGGTGTCAGGGCGGGGACCGTAAATGATCGCCAAGCGCTCCTGTTGCGCTTCGACGAGGTGGCGAGGGAACTGGTAAGGTATGGTGGTAGCGTAAGGGGTGACGTAGGAGTAATGGTACTTGGGACTAGATCCCCACAGTTGTTCCGCTAATGTTACGGTCCGACTTTTTGTCTTATCTAATCTGCGATTAGATAGCGTTTATCTTATCTTAGTGTACAGCCTCTATCTTATCTACCTAGTCTAGACCTGTACCTCGTGCTGTACACGCTGCCACCCTTGACATCATTACGCATAGCCTTAGCTCCACAGTGATGTCATTACATAGCCTTCCACCTGCACATAGCCTCATGGATAGCCTCGCGTAGCCCTCGTGTATAGTAGTATATATACCGTGCAATCCAGCACCCAGAGGCTCCCCATTCGAGCTCATCTTGGGTTATTGCTCTAGATACTCGCGTCCTATCCTCTCAGAGCCTTAGCGTGTAGTTGGGTCTTAGGTGTTCTGCCTAGGGTCATCTCACCTGAGCTCGAATCTATACATCTTACTCGCTCTACTACGCGCTCTCCTAGCCTTATAAGGAAACTATACCCGGACTCCAGGGTTAAGGAGCTTCACCTTCATACCTTCCGTTTCGTTCACGGCCAGCCTTTAGTGCCGTTCCCATAGTGCTTCGGCATTGGGAGTTTCTAGCACCGTTACCTTTACGTACTGTACACCAGCCCAGGGTCGTGCCTGGTGTCTGAAGGTCGGCGCCCGTTCAAGAGAGGTTCGCAGCCTCAAGGCGATTGAGACATACATACTCCGTAGTTCCTGCGTCCGTGCAGAGGTAGACCTTGTGATCTGCAGCCGCTAGCCGTTTGTTCTCTGCATAGCTGTGCCACTGCCCTGACCCGGCGAGCGCGACAGGCGAACAGAGTCTTACGCTTAGTTTAGCGGAACAACTGTGGGGATCTAGTCCCGAAAGTAACCTTACTCCTACGTCACCCCTTACGCTACCACCATACCTTACCAGTTCCCTCGTCACCTTGTCGAAGCGCAACAGGAGCGCTTGGCGATTATCTACGGTCCCCGCCCTGACACCCTTGTCAAAGTACAAGAAAGGGAGTCAGCGATCGAAGAAGAATTCCAGTTTACCAATGCCGTTGCCGCCTACAGTCGCCTTGTCAGCGACTTCGAAATCCAAGTCCTCCTCGGCTTCCACCGT